>PVHY01008792.1:0-59730 GCA_004024945.1 Uropsilus gracilis | reverse complement strand
GCGCGCGGGGGCGGGCCGGTCTGGGACCGCTGGACCCTCCATGCGCCCCGGCTTCCGGGGGCTGGGGGCTTCCCAATGCCTCCCAGGCCGGCTTGACCTCCCACTGGGGAGCTTACCCAGGTGCAGCCAGACGCTCCTCGCCCCCCGCTGGCTAGGGGGTCCGGGGCGCCCGAGCTTCTGCCTGGGCGGCGGGCGGCCGCCATCACCCGCTGGCGGGCGGGACTTATGCAATATATTTTCTAGTAGATCACTAATGCCTTTGTTGTATGTAAAGTATATGTTGTTAAAAATAAGAAACTTCATAAAGACTTCTTAAATTTCTGTATGTGATTATCTTACCTTAGCAATGAGGAGAAGAATGCTAATCTTATTATTTGCCTTTGGCATATTCAAATTACCCTCTTTTGAGAGAAAATAGATAGAAGGTAATAGCATGTATTTACATATTAGGTGTGTTTGGTTTAGAATATATTATTGTGATGATTCCAAATAATCAACTCAATCTTATTTATGAAAGTATTTCATATAAACTGTGAATATACTTAGTACATGATTAGAAAGGTTTATTCCCAATTAGTTCTATACTCTGGACTCAGGTCTCTCATCTTAAAACAGAAGTTACCCCCATCCCACATCCACCTTTCTTTTCTATACTGTACTCTCTCTTCTATAGAATCAAAAATTTTTCAAATTGTCTACATATTATTCCCTTCATCTATTTACTCCCTCCCTTTATCTTTCTTTTAACCTATGCCAATTCTGGCTTTTTACCTACATTGCTACATTGATTTGTTTTTTTCACTAAAGTCACCCTTTTATTTTTCTAAATCCAATGAGCTTTGTTCATGTTCATTTTACGCTACAAATCCTACAGTCTTGAAGGAACTTATAACTCCTGATCAGAGTTAAAATGTAAGGTCATAAAGAAAATCTTAATTGTTATAATCTCAAAGAGAACAATCAGCAAAATGAAAGTGGTGATATGTATCACCTAGCTATATACATGATACTCCTTAAAACCAACTAGTCACTTGATTTAGATTAAATGCATCTGAACAAATAGTCTGAAAACTTAACTATCCTTTGACTCTCTACACTTAGTTTACAATGGATGCTTTTAATGTGTTATCAAGTATTTTGCATTGTTTCATTTCACATATTATAAAACTTTGATATGAAAAATATTTAAAAATTCTTGACATGTTAAACTGAGAATACTTGATAATCATATGTAGGTAATGTGATTTAGAAGTCTGCTGTGCTACCCAATTGAGTCATTATTCATAACTAGGTTTCTTAGAAAAGAAGTTGATAGAAGGGCACGAGGCTCTGGCTCAAATTCTGTTGAAAGAGGTTTTTTTGTCTTTTTCTTTTTGACCGTTCTGCTGTTAAACAACTCCAAGATTTAAGCCCCCAGTTCAGTTTTAGTTTGAGAATAAGAACTACATCACTGGGAGCAGTTTCATCCCAAAAATATTTTTTTCCTCTTGGCTATTGGGTAGGGGGTCTGTCCTTAGATTCAACTTTTGGAGTCTAATGGGACATTGCATCTGAACAATAACTGATCTAGTTCCCGCACCTGTGAAATAATCTCAAGGATTTTATTTGACTCTGAAGATTCCATCTGTAATGATAACAAAGATTAGAATTATTTTGAGGAGAAAGCGTTCAGCATCTACTATATGATGGCCATTTAATAAGTTTTGCTCAACTATAACTCAAACTTAACGAAGCTTATTTGTATATTAGAGCCAACATTTCTCTTAATTGGTACAGTTAATTGCTATTTTCTAATTTCATTTTTAAATGATAAGACTTTAATTCATTGTGGGTTTTTACTGTAGAAAATTATATGGTGTATTAATTTTAGTCAGACCTAGTATATACTAGTTTAAGATTATCTTGAAGAATGACTGAATTTGGCACTTTAAAACTTCAAGTCCAGACAGATTAGCTTTTTAGAGTGATTGAAGGCTTAAATTAGGACAAACAATGTATAAAAAGGAAAGGGCCATTTCTAGCGTAGAATTGGCTGATCTGTTAAATTACCTATGCTTTGAGCCTCTAATGATTTATTTGGATTTGGGCTCAATTTAAAACTTAACCTCAAACCAAAGTTACACCATTAGCTTGTCTGACCTCCAAAGTTGTGAAAAATTTGAGGAGTGCACCATTTTTATGCCTCAGTAAGAAGATAGCTTCTTAGGTTCTCTTGGGACATAGCTGCTAGTCTTTGGTTCTTTAGGCCCAAATTTATGACTAATCATAATCCAGGGTTCTGTTTGACTTGAATCTACTTCAGAGGGAAAGGTAGAAATTAACTTAAGTTGAAAGAGGAGAAACTTTGATTACACTGCAAAATGTTGAAACACTGGAAATAGGGAGAATGTGAAGTCTTTCCAGTTGCCATTCGTAATAAGTAAACACCAGCTTTCTAAAATAGTTTGTTAGAAACTTAGAAACCTACCTAAAATGGGAACAGACCATCTCAAGATTTGTTTTACCCCTGGATTCTGATTTCCTACTTAGTAATTTTAGTTCAACTATGTTCTGTTAATAATAACTCCAAAAAATAAAGAATGGGAACATTTGTATCTGAAGACAATTTATCTTTAAGAAAACAAACTTCTTTTTCATTCAAGGCAGCATGGAGTAGTACTAAGAAAACTTAGATGCCTTTGAAGCATCAGGGAAGTATGTCTTCTGTAAAATACTTGATCCCCAAATTATTGAAATGTTATATTATGACTTGTTTAATATATTTGCATCCAAGTCTTCAATTTTGAGTTGAAACCAACATGTGGTAGTAATACTCTGTATCATGGAGGATTGCTTGTTTGCTGATGTGATCTCTGTGACCTAATCAGCAAGTTGTCTTCTATATAACTAGGCCTTACACGTAGTTTCAGGAGACGAGGATGAGAAGCAAGTAGGAAGAAAGTGCAGCTAGGAGCCAGGCAGCAAGAGAAAGGAACCTGGCTTCTTAGTTTTTCTAAGGAGATGTATACAGTAGCTGACCATTGTCTTTTCTCTCCCAGATTTTATGAATCATGAGGGAAGGACAAAATCTCTCTATACATACAGAGCTTCTAAATCCAATTAGATTTTCATCTTTCACTACTTCCTCAACTTTGTGTTATGTATTTGTGAGTGTGAAACTCATTAAATTCATTCCCATTTGATAAGAAAATTCCTGTGTTGTAAACATTTATTGTATGTTTATTAACTACATACTGTTCCAGGCACTAAGACACTGGGAATACAAAACTACATGTCAAAAAGTCCCAAGAGTCTAAAAGTCTATAATCTAGATTCTGGAAAAGGATGCTGGTCATCTAAATGATGTCTTACTACATAACCTCAGATCTCCGCATGATTTAATCCTAACACATATTATTGTTCCTGAGATTAACTATTTTTCTCTTAGTAAGTAATTTTGTTCATGGAGAAATTGTGTGTATTTTAGTGACCTGAAATCAGTATTTTGCTCTAATATTTTAAACTTTGAAAAACTAGGTGCTATCTTTATTTTGATATAGGTAAAATGATATTTACTAAGACTCATGTATTTAAATGAGATAAACCAATTTTGGTTTATATATAATCTCTAAGATATCAATTGTTATGGTCCCCATAAAAATTACCAGGATAACCTGTGTCAGAGAAGCTCTTGATAATTTTTTCCAGCAAGTAAGAACACTTTGAAAAATGCCTCATAACAGCTTGAAAGGGTGAGTTATTGAAAAAAATTCATAGGTTTAGGATTACGGTTGGCATTAGAACTCAGATAATGTTAGGACAGATTTTCAAAAGGAGGGAATGAATAGGAATTCAGTAAAATAGGTAGATGGAGGTCACTTTTAATCTGCAGGCTGAATATGGCACAGAGCAGGGATTTTAAAGTCAGAGCAGGTAGAATTTTCACTCATTCATTCTACAATTACTGACAAATTTTCATTTTAAGTTTGCTTTTTATATCTCAGTTTCATATAATTGGGTTTAACAAAATAAGTTCATTTTTATATTGCATAAACTGGAAAAGCAAAATTACAGGACATTTATCCAGCTTGTTAGAATTCACGTGTGTGTGTGGGGGGGGGTGAGTGTGCATACACTCATGCATGTGTATTCCCTCCCAGTCTTACGTATGTTATTTTTTTCAGTTGGCAACAACTGAATTTAAAATAACATGAACATAGTCTGAAAGATAAAAATCATGGTTTTTTTTTTTTTGCTTAAATTTCATTTAGTTTTACTTTGTAGTTTCAGTTATCATGATATTTGAAATGATAATGCACAGATTAGCCTCCCCAGTGCTTTAAAAAAAGGTTGAAGAGATAGTTGTATTTTGAAGTTTTGTTAGAAAATACCACAGTCAGTATTAAAGGGCAACTCTGCGTAGTACTGTTAAGAGATAGTATATGCTAAAATTCAACAGCTCCACTAAGAGTGTGTTTAATTTTGTGCTTATATAGACACATCACATACATGTCATTGGAAAAAGACTTCTAAGCTGTGAAAAGCATCGTTTTAGTAGCTACCACCTTAACCTTAACGAGCAACTTAATTACTCTAGATCTGCTTTCATTTAGTATGAAGAATTGTATTAAATAAACCATATTGCATTCTCAATTAGAGAACTGCCACATTAAAGGAGAAAGGAAAAATCTGTTTTCCATCAGATACATTAGAACACAAAACAGATCTATGTAGCTCTGCATTATCCTATAGTGTATTGCTCAAAATACCAGGTGTGAGGGAAGCCAGTGACAGAGTTTTTCTGATAGTGAACAGATTCTGATAATAAGCTGATTAAGACTTTATAATGTTTCAGTGATTAAGTAGTAGGCAAAATGATATAGAACATCAAAAAAGATGGCACATTCCATATAAAATCAAGCCAAAAGTCTTTCATAATAATTTAGAATTTATGGCAACTGAGTACTTAGAGTCATAATATTATGAGATAAAAAGAGAAAAAATAAAAGACAAAGTATCTTTTTCTTTAAAAAGACAAACTCATATTTCAGAGCAGGAATATCAGAGTGCACTTCCTATGATAATTCACTGATACATGCACACACACATGATTTTGTTTTTACTCTGTGTGTTAAACTATATTCACTGAGGTTAAACCATTAGTTAACTGAGTAAGGGATTCATCAAAATGCTAATTTTAAATTGGTTATATAAATATATGTATGTTTACATTTTTGTGTACCCCAAAATCCTCCTACCACCATGTCTCCTGTGTACTATTATGATTTATTGTGTTCATCCCACCCTAATTTGCTGTCCCACTCTACCTCCTGCTTGCTGTATACTTTAGTTATCCATTTATTTTAATTTTTATTCTTTCTGTTTATGAATGGAGCTAGAAGGAATAATGTTTGAAAGAAAAAGATAAATACATCATTTCACCTACATGTGGGATATAAAAAATGCAAAATTATTAGAGTATAATAAAGATCTTACTAGTTTTTACCAAAATGGGAAATAGTACAAAGGGGGGGAAAAAGTGTGTAAATGTGTGTGTGTGTGTGTGTGTGTGTGCCAAAGTGAGAAAGAAGAACATGCAAATATAAGGTGGTTAATATTGTTTCTGAAACACTTAGGACCACTTTCTTAGCCTATAAATTTATTACACTCGCTATTAGATTCCAACAGCCATAGACTAACATGGTATATTTTTAGTAAATATGAAGCTAAAACAAATCAGCATTACAGAAACATATAAATCAAAGGCTGGGACCATAGAAAAAACAGTTCTATCTCAGTTGATTCTAATGTCTACTGTATTAAGGAAAAGAGAAATGAATATATATAAATACAGTATTGCTCATAACATGCTATTTGATAAACTGTAGAATACCTACGACTGCATTTTCACAAGCTAGAGCAAACTTTAATGGCACAAATAAAATATCTTAATGTTTCAACCTTAGTCTCTAAATTATAAAGATATTTTAAGTTTTTTTTATGGTTAGCTACTAGTGTTTGAATTAGGAAAGTATTTAAAAACTGATAAGACAGGCTGGGCATGGTGGCTTATGCCTGTAAGCTTCAGCCTACGAAGCAGCCAGGGCTAGGGATCGCGGTTCGAGTCCTGCCTGGGGCCGGTAGCGAGACCTAGTTCCAAAAAATAGCTGGGTGTAGTCGCGCGCACCTGTAATCCCAGCTACCTGTAAAGCTGAGGCTGGGGATTGCGTCAGTCTCTGGTACCCCGGGCAACATGAGCCTGCGGTTCCATGGGCAAAACAGCGAGACCTAGTCTCAAAAAAAAAAAAAGAAAAATGAAAACTGATAGGATATATAGGATATATACCAGTGTTTATTTTCTTTCTGTATAAGTAAAGTATTATGGGAATTTTTCTGTCAATAATTATATAACTATATTAATAACTATAAGTATCGTTATTGAAAGTTACTGAATTGTTCAAATAACTTTATAGTCATAAACTCCAAATATCTTATCATATTAATAATTGTTTAAGAATTTAAGTCCATGATACTACTTGGTCAATATTTGTTATCATTTTCATTATGATGATCTGTAATATAATTTATTAAATCTCAGGGCCACCTCTTATGAAAACTATGCTTGTCATTATATTGGATTGTTTGTAGTACTAATCTGTAATCATTGTTGAGTCTTTTATAGAACATACTGTTCTCTACCCTGGTTGATTACATAGCTTAGTATAGATAGCATATTCTGTCTCCTATTTTCTGAGGGAGAACCTATTATTATAGTTTTCCTGAGTAACTAAGATAGTTAACAGTGTTTTCATTGTCATCCTGCAAATATTAATGCTTTCCTTAAACAATGTTAAGGAAAATCAAATGTCAAAAATCTTAGAAGTCAAGATTAAATGTATTTTTTTCCCATAAATAACAAATAGTTATTTCTAGTTGTTCTAAAGGCTGGTTTAGTTCTGGGTGAAGGCCAATCTTCTCATTATATTTTCCATGGTTTCTTTAGCACATTCATCCAGAGGAGAGATCTTCTATCTGCTCCTATTTTTTAGAAGTGTCTATCATAAAGTGCTGATGATTTAATTACTTCTTAGAGGCTCTAATTCTAGACACCAATATATTGGGATTTAATAAAATCACAATGCAATTGCTAGTATTCTTTTTGGTCTTAAAGCAGATGAAAACTTTTGAGGAATTCTGAATAGCAAAGGGATAGTTTTATTATATTAGTGCTAGGTCATACTTTGGAAAATGAGCTTCCTCAAGATTAACAAGTCAAGATGTAACATCAAAAGCTAATGATGGATGCCCATGGATATTTTTGGTTTGTATGTGGAGTGTGGAGACTCTCTTTAAAAAACTCAGGCTTATATGTGTAGAATATCAGTTAAAATCATTGCTGATACAATGGGGTGATACAAAGGCTTAAGGCTTAACCACTCAAGTTAATTCTAGTATTTTTCTAGAATTTAATATAGTTTTAATAGTATTCTGGTATTATAAGATATATCCTAGAAGTTTGGGTGATGTGTAACTAACTTACATTTTAGGGTGAACAAAAGGACAGTTAATATGGAGAATTTCTTGACCACCATGCCATTTTACTTTTTATTTATGCAATAGATTTCTCATGTAAGAGATAATAAGTTCATCCTTTCTCCCATGACTGTATGTGATCATTCTTTTTCTTTTTTTAATGTGATACTTTTAAACTATCTGGCCACTTCTTGCAGTTACCTTTTAGTGTATATACTTTACCACATATGGAATCAAAATGTATGCTTGTGAAGTCACATGAATTTTAAGAGGTTCAAAGTTCTATGTAGCATTTGGACTAAATTATTTTGAAGTTAATCACAGTGCCCGCCCATATTGTATAATTAGCACCTCTTAGTGTTTTATTTAATTTTGGAAACTCAAATTGAACTACTAAAATGTGTAACCAGTCAAACTATTTGTAACAACTTCTCTATGCTATTTATTTTTTAACTCTTTGCCTAACACCCTCCACTGTGTGGCCAGGTCATAGAGAACATTATTGAGAAAATATTGTGATATATAATAAACTTATCAAGCTTCCCATATCACCACTGGTTAACAAATCAACCTATTCATAGAATCTTAAAGCTGAAAATTGACTTTATAGACCATTTATATCTTCTCATTTAGTGAAGAATCTATCCTTCATTAACCCTGAGAATTGTTCATTTATCTGGTATTCAATTGCCTTTTCAACATTGCTGGCCCAATATGGTTTGCAGTGCTGTAATAATAAAATAACCATATCCCTTGCACACGTGATCAAGTTACTTCAGTGTTCTGGGGCTCATTTCTCCATTTATAAAATGGTAATACTTAAGTCCCTGAGTCAGAGAGTTACTCCTTCATTTAATTATCAATAATGTAGTCATTATGCATGACGTACAGGTTTTCTAAATCTTTTATTTTATGTGTATTCTCATTTTAACAGAACAGAATTTATGATCAATGACTGGATGATCATATACTAATATATCTACTCACTGTACCATACCAACAAAATACAACTTGGATTTAGGACTTTTAAAACATTTATTAATTTCAAATATAGATTCACCTTATAAACTCATAGTAAAAAAAAGTCTTGTTATTTAAATGTTAAAATTTTAACAGTTGAAATGAATATCTGATGTTTTAAGTAAAATACAATATTGTTTATGACATCTTTATGCAGTCTAATTTTAAATAAATTATAATTGTAAGTACAAATAATTTTATTTAAAAAGTAGTAATTTAAATAAATTGGCACTAGAAATATTAATAACTATTAAAGAAGGAAAGCTTAATAATTTAGTGACAGAATTGCCACTAATAGTACCATGACAAAACATATTTCTACTTCAGCCAACTTTGGTTAAAAAGAAGCATCTATATAAATTCCAACATGTATGATATAGAAAACACAATCTGACAGCTGACACTAAAAGATTTACTGATAATGTGAAACTTTAGAACTGTAACAGAAAACTTTAACAAGATAATAATAGTACAAATTTCAGACATTCTGACCCAGAAATTTATTGTGTGACTTAAGCCTTCTGCTTTGTATGAAACTTGCCTTTTGGTTCACCTCTTAGTTACCACGACCACCTTGACTATCAGAGGACAGTATTATTGCAGGATAACACTGTTATTGCCTGGCACCTTTCCAGCTATTTTTCATTTAATTGCCTTTATTGAGATATTCTTGATTGATAATGATGTTCATTTCAGGTGTACAACATAATTTAATATTTGTATATATGTGAAATGATTAGTACAATAAGTGTAGTAACATCTGTCACCATAATTACAAAATTTTTTGCTTCTGTTGAGAACTTTTAAGATATACTCTTAACAACTTTCAAATGTGTGATAGCAGTGTAGTTTTAAAAGTATCTAGCTTTATGTAGTTTTAAAAGTATTAAAGATATGACAGGAATTTAAAACTAAGAATCCTACAGGTCAAATGACAAAAACTTTTTTCCATCTATACCATCGCTTGTGCTTTTATTAATTGTTAAATGAATCACAAGTTAGAAGTCACAACCTGTTAAGAAAAGTATGGATAGGTTTAGCTGTATCTTGTAGTTATTTGCTTATTGTTCTTCAAAACCATAAACAATGTTCTCTGTGAACAGATATTACAGATACAATAGTGAATAAACCAGTCTTGTTCCTCAGAAGTTCATGATTGAAGCAAATTACTAAATAAGATAATGCCATTTTACTTTTTTATTTAAATAATTTATATATATATAGATATACTTCACATTTTTGTAATCCCTGGGATTCACCCACCTCCCCTTCCTGACCGTACCATCTCTCCCACCCCACACCATGTGTGTTCTTCAATTTGGTTGTTAGCTTGTTTTTTCTAGGTACGTCCATGTTATGATAAATTCATCAAATTTGTCATTTTTATGAGTAATATTCCATTGTGTATAGATACCACATCTTTTTCATCCATTCATGTATTTTGGGACAGTTGGGTTGTTTCCATGTCCTTGCAATTTTAAGTAGTATTGCAATAAACATCTGGGTACAGGTGTCCCTTTGCACAAGGTGTTTTGTTTTTTGTTTTTTGTTTTTTGTTTGAGACTAGGTCTCGCTATTTTTGCCCATGGAACCGCAGGCTCCCGTTGCCCAGGGTACCACAGACTCCAGCAATCCCCAGCCTCAGCTTCCCAGGTAGCTGGGATTACAGGCGCACACCACCACGCCCAGCTGTATTTTTTGGAACTAGGTCTCACTACGGGCCCCAGGCGGGACTTGAACCGCGATCCCTAGCCCCGGCCGCTTCATAGGCTGAAGCTTACAGGCACGAGCTACCGTGCCCGGCTCCTTTGCATAAGTATTGAGGTCTCCTTTGGGTAGATTCCCAGAAAAGTGATTGCTGGGTCAAATGTAGTTCATTTTCATTAGTTTGAGGGTCCTCAAACTAATGATAGTGGCTGGACCAGTTTACATTTTCACCAGCAGTGTAGGAGTGTTCCTTTCTCTCCATGTCCACACCAGTACTTGTTGCCCGTTTTTTTGATATGGGCCTTTCTTACTGGTATATGGTGGTATCTCACTGTGGTTTTGATTTGCATTTCTCTGATTGCTAGTGATGTTGAACAGTTTTTCATGTGCCTGTTGTCCATTTGTATTCATGTATTTACTCTTTGGAGAAGTGTCTTCTTAGTTCTACCCATTTTTTTGCCTGGGTTCTTGTTTTGTTTTTGCTAAGTTGTATGAGTTCCTTATGAATCTTTGTTATCAATCCCTTATCACTTCTGTGGAGGGTAAAAATTTTCTCCCATTCAGTTGGGTTTCTTTTTGTTTTGTCTGTTGTCTCTTTTGCTTTACAGAAGGTTTTTAGTCTGATGCAGTCCCAACTGTTTATGTTTTCCTTCATTTTTTACCAGCTGTGGATGTGTCTAAAAATGGATTTCTGAATTGTAACTCATGGAGGGTTTTGCCCAAGTTTTCCTCTATGTATTTTATTTCAGGTCTTACATCCAAGTCTTTTATCCATTTTGAGTTGATTTTTGTACACGTTGCTAGGGAGGTTTCTTGGTTCATTTTTTTTTGCATGTTTTGGCCCAGTTTTCCCAGCACCATTTATTGAAGAGGCTGTCCTTGTTCCAATCTAAGTTTTTCACTCCTTTGTCAAAGATTAGTTGACTCTATATGTGTGCTTTTATTTCAGGGTACTCAGTTCTGTTTCATTGACCTGATTGTCTGTTTTTGTACCAGTACCAACTTTTTTAATTACTATGAATTTTTAGTACAATTTGAAGTCTAGAATAGTAATACCTCCATTTTCTCCTTTTTTGGCCAGGGGCATTTTGATATTTGAGGTCTTTTGTATTACATATGAATTTCAGTAATTTTTGTTTTATCTCTTTAAAGAATGTCATTTTGATTTTTATAGGGATTGCATTGAATCTGTAGATTACTTTTGGTAGGATGGCCATTTTGATGATGTTAATTCTTCCATACCATGAGCAAGAAATGTCATTCCATTTCCTTATGTCTTCTATCTCTTTTAGCAGCATTTTAAAGTTTTCTTTTTGTAGTTCTTTCATATGTTTTGTTAGGTTTATTCACAGATATTTAATTTTTTTTTTGGTGCAATGGTAAATGGGATTTTCTTTAAATTTCTTATTCTGTTTGACTTTTTGCATCTAGGAAAGCTACTGACTTCTGTGTCTTGATTTTGTAACCGGCTACCTTACTGAACTGGTTTATTGTTTCAAGTAGTTTTTCTGTAGATTTTTTTGGGATTGATAATACCATTTTAATTGTTGAAGCTAAATTTTGCTATTTTCAGTAGTGAAGAGAAGTGTTTTATAAGTACTTTTCTCCTTAATTACATCTTTTTAAAGGATTAGTGGAAAATTAAGTATTACTTTCAATGCTTAAAAGTAATTTTTACTGTTATAATTATAGTCACAAAACTCTTTGGAAACTTAAGTTTGATTGCTTACCTAAATCCTTGTAATACTGAGGAAGATTTGTGACACATCATACAGTTTAGTAAACTAGTTTATCTTAATAAAAAGCTTATAAACTTTTCAATTTTTTGTCATTGCATTTAGTGATTAATAGCAAACGCAGATTCTTTAAAATGTTAATTCAATAGCTTTTTATTGATTATTGTGTACAATGATTCTGAGCAGATGTTTTTATTTTTTTATTGATTGCACATACACACCACACAGGCATATATATTACATCATTGTCCATCACTGTCCATCCCAAGATTCTCCCATTCTCCCATGATCCATCTTAATCTTTTTGCCCTCCCCCTCCCCAGCTTTTACTCTCCTCCCCCTCTCTTGCTCTATGTTTTGGTTCTTTTCTTGTCCATTTGTTTTTCCTATATCCCTCATATAAGCGAGACCACCCCATATTTCTCTTTTTTCTTTCTGCTTGTTTCCTCTAACATGATTCCTTCTAGTTCCATGCATATTGCTACAAATGGCATGTTTGTCTTCTTTGATTGATGCGTAAGAGTCCATTGTGTAAATATACCACATCTTTTTCAGTCATTCATCAGTTTTGGGATATTTGGGTTGTTTCCATATCTTGGCAATTGTAAATAATGCTGTGATAAACATGCTAGTGCAGATGTCCTATTGAATTAGTGTTTTTGTATCCTTTGGGTAGATTCCCAGTGGGATTGCTGGGTCGAATAGTAGTTCCATTTTCAGTAGTTTGAGAGTTCTCCACACAACCTTCCATAATGGTTGGACCAGTTTGCACTCCCACCAGCAGTGTAGAGCGTTCCTTTTTGTTCACATACACAACATTTTTTTTTGCCCATTTTTTTTTTTTGTTTGATATGGGCCATCTTACTGGTGGTATCTCAGTGTGGTTTTGATATGCATCTCCCTAATTATTAGTGAGTGATGTTGAGCATTTTTTCATATGCCTCTTGGCCTTTTGTATTTCTTCTTTGGAAAAGTCTCTTTTTACTTCCCATTTTTTTTCTTCTCCCCATTTTTTAACTGGATTTTTGTTTTATTTTTGTTAACTTGTATGAGTTTTTTTTTGTATCTTTGTTATCAGACCCTTATCTCTTGAACAGATATTTTTAATGGTCCCTCTGATTCAAAGCCCCATAAATTCTCTTCTCATGAGATAAAAGTTTTATTATCTGAGTGCCAAGGGAATTCTTCATGAGCTTATGTAATTCCAGTTGACTATTTGCTTTCAATAGGAATATGATGAGGAATGGGCTAAGAAAATTCAGAGTGAAAAGTTTCGCTGGCATAACTCTCAGTGGCTGGAGATGGTAGAAAGTCGTCAGTTGGATGAGAGTGAGCAATACTTATATGGTGATGATCGAATTGAGCCATATATCCATGAAGGAGATATTCTTGAAAGACCTGACCTTTTCTACAACTCAGGTAAGAAGATAAAGGAAAAATAGTTTATGTGCTATATATCTAGGGAGTTGGCTGTCAAACTTATTGATTCCTAAATCTTGTAAGCATTTCTTTCCATATATAAATGGTCCTCTGCTAATGATATCTAGTGACACATTACTGTACATCAAGCAAACATTCCAATTCAGTATTCTTTATATTTTATAATCTTTCCATAGTTTTTTTGATACAATCTACATAAAAAGTTATAGGTAGGTAAATGATTTGATCTTAGAATGTACTACTTTCTAGAATATATAACTTTAAAGTAACATCTTTCATGTTTTTCTTCTATTTGAAAATTTAAAT
Organism: Uropsilus gracilis; assembly: GCA_004024945.1. NCBI lineage: Eukaryota > Metazoa > Chordata > Mammalia > Eulipotyphla > Talpidae > Uropsilus > Uropsilus gracilis. Next base: position 46,009 of record PVHY01008792.1, on the reverse strand, counting down.
ACATATTTTTCTCTATTCTGCATCTATTAAATGTGTAACTTAATTTGTGGGGATGGTTGTGTGTATCTTATTTTCACAGTCTAATTTTGCATGATTTTTCTTTAGTTTCAAACTAGTAAATTCTATTAAGTAACTCCATTTGGCTGGGAAAATTTATTCTATAAAAATAGTTTCTTTCTTCTAAGCTCTACTAGTATTTTCAAAGCAAAATTTAATTCTTACATAAATCTTACATGTATTATAGCCTTGTTGATTTTGCCAACTCTCTTTTTCCAGAGATGAATTTGGCACAAAGAATGGTATGTTTTTGCATATTCTGGCTTTTAGTGTGTTACAGTATTGCCAATATTAATATCACTTTATTGAAGTTATTTAGTTGAGGAGAGGAAGGAAAGGATTTCTAAGATCTGTAAGGACTTGTAAATAAAAGCATTAAAGTAATTATATCTGCATTAATGGCTTACCTTTATTTCCTGAATGTGTATTCATTTGTGCATTTTCTTAATTGTGTATCATGCTATGTAATATAAACTGTACTATTTTATATTTGATATTGATATTAGAATTCTGAGAAATTGATACTTTACCCTGAAAATTAAATAGGTTTTTTTTTTTTCCTAGCTGAATGTTACAGTAGTCATGAGATACTGGTTTGTGTTTCAGACCAGATGGAGTAGATCATTCATTTTCACCAACCAAAATTTCTTAGTTCAATAATGGCAAGCAGCTGTTCCTTATATATTCAGATATTATTCATGATGTAAAATATATATGATATGAAATTTTTAATAGAAATCAGAGTATCTTGAAATCAGGTTTCTTGCTTTGAAGATTGATACTTTTCAGTCAGAATCAATTACCTATTTCCAAAAGTGAGTAAGACTTCTAAATCACTGCAATATTCAACTTAGTTGTTTAAATACAATTAGAGTTTCAGACCAGATTTCTGAGAAGTTACACCACATTTACAATTTAATTCATTTAAATTAGCCTCTTAAAATAAAAATTGTTAGATATATTTTAGGGGATATTTTATAATTAATCTTATAATTAAAATATATAACATGTTTTTGTAAAAAAATTCAGATATCTATAGTTTATATATAAAAATTAATAGACAACCATAGGTGCTAGAGAAATAAGTGTAAGCACTTAAGAAGTAAAATATTATTTTTAAATAGCCTCATATTTGTTCTTTTTAAAAAACTGTAGCCTGATGATATATGTGATAGACATTTGACAGTGGATGTTACAATACTGTGTGTTTAAAGCTGCAGCTCTAATATCAAATCATCTATGTTTTCTGTTTATGAATTATTTTACATAGTCCATTTTCCATGAGCAGTTCCTCAACTAAATGCAGTTCTATTATATCTCTTTAAATGTATCATGGAACTCTGGATGATGCTAGCCTCTTGTCTTTAATTGTGTGTGGTCATATCTTCAGAACCATTAAATAAATTCGGAAGACTACAGATTTGTTTGAATAGTTTATTCAAGCTTATTTAAGTCTCTGAATCTTCATGAAACTTTAGGCTGCTTCCTACAAAAACAACTTTGGTAGTTTTTCAAGCATAGAGGTTTAAACTGAATGGCCCATAATTCCATAGTTTTACCTTTTACTTTGAAAAATAGCAGTTGCTACTTCCTACTAGTTATTGCTCTCTGCTTTCAGGTTGTTAAATATATCAAAAAGTGTATATTTTTTTCCTTGCTTTCATTAAAAAAAAATCTCAGTGTTGTTTTATGAAATAGGAATCTTCCATCTTGTAGTTGCAGAATTTTTTTCCTTAGGGTCTAAAATTGTGATTGTGATCAGATAAATTTCCTTTTCTATCATGAACTGATACTGTTTACTTTAGCATTTTACCAATGGATTGAGTCATAAATAAATATTTAGCTTTTATTTGGTGTATATTTTTTAAATGTAAAAGGAAATATGGCCTTGCACAGACTTGCAAGTCAAATCTGTGTGTGTTAGATTTGGCAATCAAAGTGCCAAGCATTGCTATTTAGAAATTCATATATTTGAAGTATTCCCTAATCTACACAAATGAAGCTGTCTGAGTATAAAATGTGGGGTACACAAATGAAGCTGTCTGAGTATAAAATGTAGGGTATATAAAAGTGTTGCTCTTTACTGACACCTACCATTTATGCTATTTAATGCTCTTAGCATTGGCAATATCTTTACTATCCCTTTCTACCTTTATCTTTTATCTTTTTTCCACCTTTATCTTTTACTGTCTTCTCCATAGGAAAGGCAGAGACCATTTTTCCTCTCTGTACTAGAATCATACTACATGCTTAATGAATGTTCACCTATTATGATGCATTGTTGTAAAATAACAACTATATATGGGCTTCTGTTCTTACTCCAAGGACAATTATTTGTCATGCTAATGGTTTTTTCCCAAAATTTAATATATCGGTATATTTTCTAATGTTACTTTATAGAAACTTCCTTTTTATCTCCGTATATGTTTCACTAGTTATCCTTTTTCCTTTTTTCTAGATGGGTTAATTTCCTCTGAAGGAGCCATAAGTCCAGAGTTCTTCAATGATTATCACCTTCAGAATGGAGATGTAGTGGGGCAGCATTCGTTTCCTGGCAGGTAAAGTCTTCCAAGAAAATCTAATATATGATTCCCTTGTTTTTGAAAAGTTAGAATTCTCTTCATACCCACCCTTTTTCTTTAATTAAAGTCTATAAAAACTCAGTATTTTCAAGAACATTCTTGCTTGACTTTAACTTATAAAATCACATATTCTATTTAAAAACATGGAGAAGACAGATCTGAAAAAAAATTTCACCACTTTGGAAAATATAAGCTGTCTATTGGAACAGATAGTACTTTTGCAAAATTAATGAACCAAATTAGTTTCCTAAGTGCCTTCCAAAACCATAAAATATACCATTAAAACACAGTGCATGTATCTTAAAAATTATTCAGACATCATTGTTTTGCAAAATTAATGCTTTATTACAGAATTAATGATTATATTACAGACTTTTCCTCCCTCTATAATTTCAAATAATAAGTATTTAAGGAGAAAAAAATGTAATATTCTAGCATTATTATTCAGTTATAATAAAGTTTTACCCAGCAGATACCCAGTATCATTGTGTCATAGATTTTTTTTTAAATCTTGCCAGTGAATGTAAGCAATATTTTTCCTTTCATATCATTTCTAGGGTGTAATGTTTTAGTTTAGGCTATTTACAGTTCTGTTTTCCAGTATTACTCCTGGCAATTTAAGGTAGTCTGATGAATAGGTGTAATATTATTTGCCCTTGTTTTTTCCTGATTTATTGATATAATTTCCTCTTCTACAATCTACTTTTCATTAGTATAAACTGTTCTTTGTTTTGAAAGACATGTTTATGCATTTTTAAGTGAAATACGACAGTTGTGTTTTAATACAGTATTATGTTAAACTCCTAATGATCACTTCTAATAAACCTTTTTAATCTAATTTAATAATTATTATAACCATTATTGATCATCAATTGTATATAATCTATTTTACAAATATTCATCTTTTTTATTTTAACCTGTACAGGACTATTTTAAAGCCATTTTACAAATGAAGAAAAAAAGTTCTAATATTTTAAGTAATCAACTCACATAATTAGGATGGTAAATCAAAAATTAAAATTCAGGGCTGCATTTCTCCAAAGCTTAAGTTCTTTCCAATTTAACATGATGCCAATGCTGGGAAGGAAGCATAGCATACTATAGTAACTTTTAAGAGTTTCTTTGCATAGCCACATTAAGAAATTACTTTCATATTTTACCCCAGTACAGAAAAACATGTTTGTTTACATGTATGGATATATTTATTCACATGTAAATAAATATGTAAAAAAATTCTCAGACTGGTACTCTTCTAGCTATAATATATAAAGATATATTCTGTTTTATTATATTCTATTTCATTTTTGAAATGCAGATTGCAACCCACTAAATTGATTTCACACCTCATTGATAGCTATGACAAAAAATTTAAAAGCATGATGGTGAAAAACCAGGAATATTACATGAAATGTGATAACCTATGTAGTTCACTATTCTGTAGTGGACTTTTATTTATTTTCTTACATTGTTGTTCACTTTTGGGCATTTTGATTTCTATACCCAGGTATAGCTCTCATAGTTCTCCCATCCCATAATACCCATGAGCCATCTCCATAATTTCTTGTGCTCATCCCTCTCCTCTTTTGACCCTTTTCCCTCCCCTCCCCTGCTGTATACCTCATATCTATGTCAGCTTTCAAGTTTTGTCTATTTCCTCATCCTTTTTGAGAGTTCTCTGTAGTGGACTTTAAATAAGTAATAACATTTTAGAAATACTTTCATTGGTGTACTGGACTGTCATGGTAAGAAACTTCTTACTTTAGAAAATGAAAGTTAAATATGTTTAGATACCACAAAATATTTGTTTCATTAATTCTGATGTTTGTCTATTAGCTATTTAAATAATTAGCTATAATTATTTAAATAGAGGCTGCATTTAATCCTTGTAACTCATCATAAGGCAATTCACTGTACAAATACTTTATGAGACAATTTAAAAATGAATGTTATTTGGGTATATAATCCTAATATTATATGGAAAATTTCTGCTAAGAGCATATGCAAGATTGATTTTTCTTACAGTTGATTTCTATAACATTAGTTTATAGTTTGTGTCTCAAATACAAAGAAAACATACTGATACTGTCCTTATATTAATTAAGAAAAACTTGATTTCATTTTTTATATAGTTGTGATTTTTTTTAAGAACCCCAAAATTTTCACTACAATTAGTATACAAAACAGCAAAGTTATAAGCTTGATTAGCAAAATCTTTTATTTCTGGTTTTCAAAATGGATCATTTTATAAAAGCAATAAAAAAAAGTTTTAACAGATAGTGGTACCTATTAACTAAGTTATTCATGAAACTAAGAATTTCAACATTTTATTCCGTATTCCTATTAGTAATCTTTTAAAAAATACTTTCTGAATCTTATTTATAAGGCAGTTTCTTTTCAATAATATTTAAGTTACTTCTTTTGCATCATCAAAGGTACGTCATAGTAATGTTGGATTAAGGAATTACATACTAAATTTTACTGAAACTATTTTTCAAGTCAAAAGGGTGTTATATTTATTTATTATAATAATCTTAAGCTGTGACTTGTTTCCCCTTTAAAACATACTTCCCCTGGGAAAGTTAGTCTTTCATCTCTTGTCTTTGATAATTTTTCAGGCCTTAAATCACATAACTGTATCACTTTCCCTTTTTATTTCCAGAAGAAATAATTTACAATGAATTTCCTCAGTTTTTTATAGGTAATAGATCAAATGAAAAGGAAGTCTAAAATATGTCAGCAGATATATAAAGTCTACAGTATGCCAAAACCTCAAAGTTGTTCTTTGCTACTTTCTGTTCTATTGATTTACTCTGTAATTATTTACTTTCTTAAATTTTATCATTTTTGGCTCATTAGAATTATTTTAATAAGACTCCTATGTTCTTTTTTGATAGTAACCACATATTTAACTCTGGCATTTTTGATTCTGTAAAGAGTTAAGTATTTTAAATTATGCATAGTTATTAACATACTATGGCCTGATAATTTGCTGTACAGTGTCAAAGATGTGACATTTTAAATCAATATTAACTTTGACCTCTGATATCCAACAGGTAAATTTAAAACCTATTTTATAAAATACTACTTTAGAATTTTTACTTTAACTGGATTTTAGGTAGGTAAAATATGATTACTTTTAAAGAAGTGTGAACAGAAGGTGTTGAACCTTTCATTCTTCACTGTAAAGAAAAATTAATACATTTAATGGATAACAAAAGAATATCTTAACTGAATTTTTAATTGTGAATAAACTGTAAAACTCTTAAACTCTTAAAAGGGGGAAATATTATCTACTTTGAGGATGTTCTTCTTTAAATCAGGGAAATTGTCCAGATGATTTGCAGATTACTTCCCTGTTCTTTATCATATATCTTTGATAAATAAGCACAGTTAAGTCATCTCAAGGAAAAATAATGATAAAATACAAACTTTTGTCATTGTTTTTAATAATTTGATTATCAGCCATATAGGGATGAAACAATACAATACAGTGGCACACTTTTGTCATTGTTTTTAATAATTTGATTATCAGCCATATAGGGATGAAACAATACAATGCAGTGGCACACTTTCAACACTGAGAACTTTTCGTTCTTTGTGGTTCTGTAATATTTCATGGGATTCAGGTTAAGTAGATGATGCAACAGAGTATAAGTTGGCAATATGTGATAAGTTTTTCTTTTAATTGTTCAAAGAATAATTCTTCACTTTCTTCCTAAAATGATAAACTTAAATAGGACAGATCTGTTATAATGGGGAAACGAAATGAGATTTAGGGAATTGTTTAAAAAGTTAGTATTGACACTTTTCTTAAAATTCAAATCAAGGGGATTAACCTGAAAGCCTGCATTTTTTGCTATATGGCAAGACAGTTTAAATGGAAACATTTATAACTGTTAAACTCATCTATTCTGTCCTAGCAGGGAGACTAAATGGTTGATAAAATAGATACTGGCAGCTGAACAGTGAATCCTGAACTTTAGACGTGTCACTATCAGTTTGAACCTTTTGGTGCCAGAATTTCCCAGCATTTAGAGGAAATGCAAAGTACATTAAGCCATAGGGTTGCCAATCCCAGAACATCAGTTGTAAATCTGCCCCTCCCAAGATCTGAGCAGTGTTAGAAAGTAAAGTGAAACATGGTGTTGAAAGTAATTAAAATTAGTAAGAGTAAGTAAGCCTACTTTCTCCCCTCTTATACAACATGTATCTACACCATATTTTTGGAACTTTTTTTTATTATAACTCTTAGTTTTCAGGACTAACAAGAACCTCATGTTGAGTATTTTTAAACTGCTTCCAGCTTTTACAAATCAGTTTTTGTTGCAGTAAAAATGGTCCATTTTTCTTTTATAGGAATCCAATTTTCATAAACTGGCAAAAAAATGCAGAGATTGCTTAGGTTTCCTTGGAGCTTTGAAAAATATTTTTGGAAGGCCTGGAGTTCTTTGTGGTTGGCACAGTGATGTCATTCGTGGAGTCAAAGATGAACTAGATGTGTGCAATGTCTGAGCCGTCTGATTCTGAAACTTTCATTTTCTGTGTTATATGACCTGCTTTTCTCCCTTTTTTAAAGAATAGTGTGGCATTAACTTTTCTGTGCTTGTATATATTATATTTATTACACACATTAACCTTTTATTCTGCTGGATTATTTTAAACAATAAATCATAGTTATCACATATTAATTGCACTTTTAAAAATCTTACTGAATAATTTCCTTAATTATGGAGATAATCTTTCACATTTTTAATATGTAATCTTTCCAAAAACAAAGATTATACATTTAAAAATTAAATGTCTTTCTTAAACTATAAAGCCACTTTGGTTAAACTCAGCTGTATAGCTTATAGCTTACTCAGTGTTTTGCAGGAGAAGCACAATCTCAAAATTATATATTCATTGTCTAAAAGGCATTGTGTAAACTTGTAGAACTATATATTATTCCTAGAGCTATATGTTATGAGTTTATTTTAAAGCAGTTGTTCAAAGGAGAAGTCAACTTATTATCTGTTACAGTCATTGACTTGGCCAAGCAAGAAATTCTTTTATATTGAGAGGAAAGTAAATATACCAGTAGTACCCCTTCTTTGATAGATCTTTCATGACTTTTAATTGATAACCCTAACCTTACCATTTGTTCTATAGTTTAAGTTTTAGTGACCATCATTTCTGTGGCATTATTGTAGAAATTATATGGAAGGACCATAAGAAACTATGAAAAGAATCTCCTAAAAGTATTTCCCTGATAGACATTGAGACGAGCCACTTGTTCATCAACATTGTAAGACTAAATAAATTGATAAATATTTATAAAATGATTTAAAAGATTTTAACTAAAACACTGCTATATTTAGTGTTACAAATTTTTAACAGAAACGATCATACCTATTGTGTTATTGATACCTTCGTACTGGTTTCTAGCAGGGAACAGGTTTCACAGAGTCTTGAAAAAAAATCTCCTGATCTTTTTAGTCATTTTTCAGACATCTTGATACAAAACAAAGTAGGAAGATTCCATTTTCACCTCTCAACCATCAGGGTTTTTTAATGCTAATACATACACATGGAAGCAATGAGGGACACCACTATACTTCTCTCAGTAATGAAATAAACAAAACCTTTGTGGAATGTATTTAGTAATAGAAAACTGGAGTCTTAGATTATTTACTTCCCTTATGTCTAAAAGTTTATCTTTATGATGTAATTGAGATAAAGATTGAATAACTTATTTAAGTAAATAACTGAGTATCAGAAGATAGATACACTAAGTTTTGTGAGATTTATTTACTTAATTGTAGAACTAAATTTTCTTTCAGTACCTACTTTTATACCTGATTTTGTGTACATGTTAGACTTTACACTGGTTTTCTGATTTAAGTAAATATGAAAGTCAAATAATTTTAAGAGATACATTTAGCACTAGACATTTACTTTATATAAAACGCTCCAGTTTTTAACTGATCCTAAGTTGTTTCTGTATATTCCACGTGTAAGTAAGAACATCAGGTACTTGTCTTTTCCTCTTTTTAAAAATTTTTTACTAATCATTTTGTTGTTGACATGTATATGTGTGTATACAGAGATATAGATACATTTCATCACTGCATTTCATGGGGTTCTCTCTCCTTTGATCTTTTTGTGCTCCTCCCTTCCCTGGTTTCTCCCTTCCTTCTTCCCTTCCCTATCTTGCACTAGTTCTTCTGTTAACTTGTTTTGACTTTTTCTTGGCCTTTTGTTTTCTATTACTTTATCCCATCTATAGGTAAGAACATATGGTTTCTGTCTTTTACTTTCTAACTTATTTCTGCTAATATGATTCCCTCTAGGTCCATCCATGTTATCATAAATGCACCATGTGTGTTGGTTTTGATTGCAGAATAATATTCCATTGTGTAAATATACCACATCTTTTTCAACCACTCATCAGTTTTGGGTGGTTTCATATCCTGGCTATTGTGAGTAGTGCTGTGATAAAAATCCACATACACATCTTTTTGAATTAGTGTTTTAGTGTCCTTTGGGTAGATTCTATCTGAACTACAAAACTGAATCAGCCGAAAGAGTAGGGTGGGAACCCAATGGAACACAGTGGAGTACTATTAGGGCATTAGTGGTGGGCATGGTATGAAAATAAATATATGTAGAGGTTTGAACTTATATGTAAGCCCCAAAGATATAATGTAAACCAACTTTATCTCAGTAACCATAATTAAGTATATGTGTGTGTGTGTTTTTAAAGGAAAATGTAAAATAATTTTCACTCATCCATGGGTCATTCATTGTCTTCTCATTTCCCATTTTCTAGTCAAACCATAGCACCATTCTCATAAGCAAGTAATATTAATAAAAATGTAATAAACATGATGCCACTGCTTATGTTTGCAAAACCATTTATGTTAAAATTGCTAGAATACCAACAACTTAAAAAATTTGTTCACACAGCATATTTGCTCTTTTTTTAGATATCAAAGTATTCTCCCCATAATTACTTATTTGTGATAAAAATTTTTATGTGTCTTTAACATATAATAAACTGAAAATATTGAGCAATAACCTCCTTTAATAAAGACCTTGTTTCCTGTCTTAAAAAAATAAAAACTAAAAAAACTTAACTTTTTGAAGAATTGACTACAGATATATTTGAATTTGCTTTCTTTCTTACTGGGTTCTTTATAATAAAATTCTGCTATGATTTTTTAATAACATGAAAGTGGGTGCACTATTGTCGCATCTCTAATTCTAGTAATGAAAATCAACACTATGGTTAATAATATTTGGTCATTCCATTTATTTTCATTTGTACATGTTTAAACATGGCAACAGATTTGTATATATAATCTTAAAATGTAAACATTTTCATTTTAAGATGAATATTATGAACCAATATACTGATATTTAAAAACTTGCTGACTGTTTCATATATTCAGGACATTATCATGCATTTTATTTACTCTGTTCTTGGCAGGCATGTTTCCATAGGTCCCCAATACATTCTTAGCTGTAACTAGCTTGACATGTTTTCAGGAGTTGCTTCTCATCTTAAGTGGAAATGTGTTAAATCATTATCAGTGCACATGCAATGGAGCCTCTTTATTGAAACAACAGGATTGGATAACAACATAATATCCTGTTTACTTTTAAAAGTTGTTCTATTTCAAGATCTATAACTTAATTATATGTATCTAGATTTGTGTAAAAATTGTATTATAGTTAACCCATACTCCCATAACCATTTTTCTGTTTGCTTCTTTTTTCAGCTTTCAAATAGTTAATTGACTTTGACAAATCAGAACATAATATTTCAGAAAAATAATACATTTAGATCACTACTTATCTATTATTATACAGTATAATTCTATAAATCCTTCATAACATGCCAAAAATATTTTTGTGAGTCAAAGAATTAACATAAATATGCATTTTTCACCATGAAAAAGTTGTTGCTGGATAACTCTGAAGAATTTTTTTTCTCAGTTTTTTCATTTTTTAAATAATTTATTTATGTATATATTGCTTTATTATTTCAGGACCTAAAACATTCCAGGTGGCTTCTAAAAGTCTCAAAGAACAAGCGGCTAAGGTTCCCTTTTATAAGTAATCTACATAAAAAATAAACTAGTAATTTGATTTCTATCTAGCACTTATATGTTATATATCTCATTTGATTATCAACAAGTGTGTCATACAAATAGAACAAGGGGTGGTATGGTCCTTGTCTTAACAAATATAGGTATTAAGGCTTAGACATGCTTAAGGGATTTAACCCAAAATAGATAGCTAATGAGTAGTGATATCTTTAAACTTGATAAGAACTGGCATTCTTACTATTACACCATTATGGCCCCCAAGTGACAAGTAAATATATGGCTCTTAATGAACTGTGTTTCACAAAGTTTTAGATTATATTATTAAAATTCTGTCAAATATGTAGATTGTGTTGTACAACACAATATGGTTTACCTTTCCTGCTTTAATATACTTGACAGGGATTACTACTAATTAGCACTTTATACTGCTTAGATCAAGTTGCTAAAAGTTCCTTAACACATTCAGTAATCATTTTACTACTGCTAAATTCATGTAAGTAGTGATTAAGTTCTCTACAGGTTAATCCACCTGTAAGAAAAACTGAGGATGAAGTGTGTGAGACAACCTCAGTCCGGAAAGGCTTGTGTCTCATGCTAATTAATTGTTTACTTAAACTATGTAAATATTTATATACCCGATGCCATTGTTTTATACCTATAAATGAATCCTCATATATTTGTCTAATTATCCTATTTATTTAGACTTTAAATAGAGATGAATTCTTTTAGCCTTGTAAAACAAGGAAATTTCACTAAATGAACACTGGTGATTTGCATTTCCCAAGGAGAATTGAATTAGATTTTACTAGAAAATTGGGCCCATAACTTTTAAAGCCATATTTTATTAGAGTATCACACATCAGCATTAACAAATTATAAACTTTACTGAAATATAGAAGTACAAGCCCAAAATCAAGACTTAGAGTCCATGGGAAGATGTTTTACTCAAGAGAAATTATACTCCTGACTTGGAAAATATTTTAAGTGATTTATTTTACTCTGTAAATTTAGATGCAAAAGAGAAGTTGGCAAAAAAACCTGCCTCCATCTAGTTCATGTTAATTTTCAAGCTAGTGTTTTCAGAGGCATGCATATTAACTGAATATAAAGTCTAAAAATGTTCCCAAAGAAAATTAGACTTATTGTTACCTCCCTAGGTTTTTAATTCATAAGAAGTTCAGCATAAATTCTGTATGATCTATAAATTTTAAAAGTAGTCTAAATATGACTAGAGCATATCAAAATGTTAACACATTGGTATAACTTTGGTATAAAGTTGTACAACTTTATGCCATGTAACACAATGGTGTAACTTTGTGCAAGAAGAAATGATACAGAATTTATTCTTAATGGAGAAGTTAAATTTTTTGTGTTCTCAAGTTCACTCATCTTTTGATATGTACTTATCACAACTTGCTGGATGTGCAGATATCTCAAATTTAGTTGTAAATTTTCATGGAAAGTCTTTAAACAAGGATGACAGCCTTTATGATATATTTTACCTATTGTTTTTTTACCTATTAATTACTTTTGAATTTTTATTTTCTGATTTTCTTACAGCATCAGTCACCTTTGTATAATTGTTGTTCCCTTAGGTATGGCCCTCCTGTCAATAATGCATCCATATACCTCTTCCCCATTCATTCCCCCTTCCCCGTTCACATCACTCCAACTCCTTTCACTGCATGCTCCTATTTTTTAATAGTGTTTTTTAAGGGAATAGGATGCATTGTACTATTTTGTTAAAGGCTTGTTTTTTCATCTCTAGTGAGAGTAACAAATTGTACGCCATTTGGTTGATAAGCACCACACACCCTCCAAAAGCTAAGAAAAATACAGCACATTCATCTTTTGTGGGTTTTTTTTTTTTGTCTTTTAAATTTAAATTTATTTCTTTTCTGGCATCATTGTTAATTTTTATACACTATTTGATTTCTCTCCTCAGATATAGTCCCCACAGATCTCCCATCACTGTAGCACCCATGATCCTCCATCACCATATGATTGAGTGAGCTGACTCTTCAGGGGTATTTTCTAATTTAAAGTTGATTTATTCTAGCCCATCTGTATTTTGCTTGATTTAAAATTCCTTACATTAGATATGTTAAAAATAAATAATTTTTCTTAATTTAAAAAAAGACATGCATCCTCAAGCCTATCCACCTTGACATGTAATGTTAATTAATTTCCATATTCTCCATATTGTCCTTTGTCCTTCCAGATTTACTACTACAAACAGCTCACCCCTCATATATGAGCCATATGGTCTCTGTAAACTGATTTGCAGTTATTTTGAATAGGAACTGTACAGATTGCAGATGAATTATTAAAGTAAATATATAGTGCCAAATAAATCTAAGAGCAAAATATTAAACTGTAGTAAATGAGAAAAGAATGTGCAAATGAAGACCTGCCTCCTTTATTAAGTTTAGTGGTTACCTTCTCAGTTTCAACCAAGAGTTTCTTTTTTGTTGTTATGGTGTTTAAAAAAAAATCTATAAAACTGCTTACAGAAGTATCTTAAACAAAAACAAGGAAATATAATGTTCTAAACTCAACCAGTCCAAACCACTTGAGCTGCTATGACAGCTCATAAAACTGAGAGTAGTTTTTAACTGGGCTCTGTTTTACATTGCCAAAGTGAATTTTCCTTGCAGGAAGTAGCCAGAGGGTTTATTTAGTTTCCAGTCCATGGCTTTGATCTTTTTGTACTGTCACATCTCAGGTTACATAGCCCTTTTTCACTGCAGTAAATCTGCAATAGTTAATGAGAATAAAATTTCCTCCTCCTTACTGATCACATGCTGTTAAATGCCAAACCACAGCCAACTGCCTATTTGCAGAATTTCAGCTACAATGTATGAAAACAGTGCAATCAATTTAATCTTGTTGTCTTTGTAATTCATTTTATTGGGCTTTCTTCCTTTTTAAGTGACCTACTTTATCAAGTAAGTGGTTGCAAGGCCAAACCTGGAGAAAGATTTAGAATGTTAATAAACTGAGAGAAGAAAGGTGTACATGTGTTGGAGATGTGGCAGTGGGGCCAAGGGTTGGGTGCACATGCATGTATACTACCATTAAGAGTCAAATTGGTTCTATTTAAATGCTTCTGTAAGACTAATTTCTTTCTCCTAAAAGAAAATAAACCAGTTTATTTCTTTGATCATCTTATATGTTCAGTTTCCACTTAAATTAGCTTGTAATGAGCTTATTAAGTTAAAACCTTATTTTTCACTTTTGATTACAGAGAACATTCTGTAATGTTCAATAAAGTTTAAAAGATTTCAAGCAATTTGATCTCTGCATTTCTAATGATTTAAAATTAAAATAATCTTGTTATAAGGTTGAACTGAACCATCTTAATCAAATGGTTCTCTGCATATATTGGAAGGATTATAAATATCAGTTGATTGAAGTCAGTGGAAATTCAAAATCACATGTATGCAAGGTGATTTTACATATGACTATGTGATCTTTATACTCATGTACAATAAAATTTCATTTATTTTCTTTTTTATTACAATAAAATCTGAAAGTATTATTTGACTTAGTCAATATATATTAAATTTATTTTTCACTTTTATCTTATCTCTTCCACTGCCTTAATTTGTGATTGTCTTCTGGAACTCATCTCTGTAAAGAAATTCACTCACAGAAAGCCATTTTATATGATAGCCTTTGGTAAACATAATTTATTAATACTATATTTTATATAGATTATATTTAATGTGTACAAAATATATAAAAGAAAGAAGCATCTAGTTTCTCAATGCTAGACAGTTATATCTAGTATCTAATTTCACAGAATAATTCATTTCTATTATCTTAAATGTGGACTAGAAGAGATTTGGTGGCAGGTATGCTGGTGGCAGTATCTTATGGGGAGGTTCCCAATATTACCACAAGTAAAGGAGTAAATTACTTAATAACAAAAATATAGTGATAAATCAGCAGTGTAAATATCCATTCACTGATTCAGATAATGATCAGAAAAGTAATACAGAAATACACTGAGACTCAGTAATTCTAGATTGGAGACAAGATCTTTTGACAAAACAGAACCCATTTGGGGGAAAGTGCCAGCTGTTTGTTACACCACATAAGAAAGGAATGACTGAAATATTTTAAAAGAAGAAATATGAACCACTACCCTGTGCTTTTTCAGAAGGTTTTCAATATAATATAGAACTGTTCAAGTTAAAAGTTCTAGGATGTATTCTTATAATTGTGTTTTTAAATAAGTCCGTTTATTTAAACTGTAACATCATAATTTGAAATGTGAAAATGGAGACAAAGTTTTACATTGGCAGAGCTGAGAGACTGGTGGTTTGCTTTATTTTTCTGCAGTTTTACCTTTGTATCAGATCATTAGCTCATAATCCATCCAAAATCCTGGATTTTCAAAATCCACAGAAAATTTTCACACAAAAAGCATACTTTTTAATGTTTTTTGTTCTTTAAAACATTTTTCTTTTAAAAAGATCTTCAACAAGTGAAACTACTTGGAAAAAGTTTATTTCTGAGATATGACTAGTCTAGTTTTAAATGAAGTTACTGGAAAAGAGTAGAGGCAATGTAGGCTTCATTGCATACCATCTTAATTTTTGGTCTAATTGTGTTATTTGAAATGTTATTCTCTAGTTTGAAATCTGCCTACAAGCTAAGCTATATTAATTAATAATGATAGCATCTGTTGGACTATATTTACTGGGTATCAGGCAATATGCTAATGCCATGTATTGCATCCCTTGTCTAATTCATAACTTTTATCTTCACAACAGTTCAGGAAAGGAAACTTTATTATTAAGAAAACTGAAGGTTACTGAATTAAGCAGCTTTCCCAAGATTATCTTCCCACCAGCTAATGTCTCTAACTTCTTGTTAGTTTTACCCACCTTTCTTTTCCCCCTTATGTCACAATGGAATTCTCTTTTGCTCTGATCCTCAACCTTTCTTGCCTTACGGACTTTTTTATGTCATACTTTTCCCTTTCCATTGAATCATTCCTGTCAACCTAAAAACATAATCTTGAATCTCCAATGTTAAACTCTCTGACCCAACATTGCATCTTATGTACTGCCTATTTCTCATTTCCCTTCATACATCTAAAGACTCCTATTCACTTCAGTTTTCCTAGTCTTGTGAAAACCACCAATAATTTTAATATTGCTAAGCCTGGTGGAGCTGTCTCTCTTTTAACTCATCAGTGTTTGGCACAATTGCTTAGGCCCTTCTTTCAGCTCTCAAGATACCCCATTTTTCTGATTTTCCTCTTCAAGTATTCTCCATTCCACCCAATGTCTCCTGTTAAGTATTTCTCCTGGTCCCTTTATATACTAGTTACTACTAGAACAAGGGCTTCAACCTTGTTCTCCAGCCCTAACATTTGGGAACGTATTTAAAAATACCTGCCACCTGGAGGATGTTATCCAGATTCCTAAAAGGATTTTTTATATTCTATCTGTAAGCTTGTAATCTTCCATCTCGGTAAATGTCACCACCATTCAGTAGTTCAGACCATAAAGTTTGGCTCCTTCCCTGGTTCCATGCTTTTTCTCACCATTGTCATTCTCTGTGGTGCAGACTACTTGCAGATCCTATTTTTATTTCTATACTGCCTCAAATCTGTTTCTTTCCATTTCTGCTGTTGGTACTCCAGTTCAAATCACCATTTTCTTATAGCCTTCTAATTAATTTCACTGCTTTTTAAAGTATTTTCTCACATTATAAAATTGTATTGTATTATTTTTACTTTATAATGCATTGTAGTATGCATTATGTTGCCATGATATTGGCAATAATGCCAGTTTTGCCAGCACATCCCAATAAAACTGAAAAATTTTTAAGTTAAAAAATTCAAAAGCTATTGTGACCTATCAATTGAGAAAGCTCATTACCTTCAGACCAGCCTTAAAAGCTATTGTGATAAATTTTTTAGATAAAAAAATAGCTTATAGACTTGTATCTTGTATTTGACAAAGAATCACATTATAATTGCAACATGCCTTCCTGAAATATATGTTATTAAATAAAACATTTGCACTTTTATCTGTTTTTACACTAGGGTTTGGTTCCTTATAACAATAAGTAATTTGGAAGAATTAGTCCAAACAGCTGCTTGTAATGGCTTTGTAATTTTTAGAGAAAGACAGTGTCCTACAAAACATAATTTGAATACTTGTAAAAATTTAAGGAGAGCCTTTCATTGAAAAGTTTGATGTAAATGTCATTTCCAATTCCTCCTGTTTCTAGGGCAAGAGCTTACTAAGCAGAAAATGAACTTTCAACTTAGATTAAATTAGATTAGGTGTCCCCAAGGGCACAGTGACATTTTATTCTGTACACTTTTTTAGTGCTAAAATCATAGTTATTAGTGAATCTCAAAACTTTTAATTGAGTTCTACATTATAGCAGATTTGTTAAAAAGCTCAGGTTTTCTCATTTTATGAAATGAAGTCAATAAATCATCATTGATATTTATTTGGAAATGGAGATAGTATCTGTGGTTAAAAGGATTAATTATAGACTGTAATTCTATAGATTTACCTGTAGAAATCTTAGGTCAACATACAATTTTTCAATAGTAACTCAAATCTCTTGGTAGCCTGATTAATGCCTTTTTCAACTAATAGAATTCAGACCTACTTCAGAGTGACAAAGTGCTACTTTGTTTTTATATTTGAGAAGGGTGACTATAATTTACTAATTTTGCATGCTAGTTGATGGTGAATATAAAATTTATATATATCTTCATTGGTTCTTATGTATTTAAGCCACTCATTTCTGTTGCCTCATTTCATACTAGAGAGACAGTCAACAAATGCTGTCTTCTGCCTTTGATTAAATTAAAGATCTTAAATACATAAATATTTTAAATAGACATAAATAGCATAAATAATGATTTTTAGAATATTGTCTCTTGTGGAGAGCATTCTATCTCAAGTAATATACTCATACTTTAAGCCTCTTTGCTTAGCTTTATCTGAACTGATACATCCTACTTTTTCAGAAATTCTTTCTATTTCAGATTTTTCCAGCCAAAAACAAAGCACTTTCATATTGGCCATTCAGAAATTAAAAGACAAAGCAGTCTTAAAAAGAAATTCAGATTTGTGTGGACAGTATCAAGTGACAATTTAGAGCCCCTCAAATCTGGAAAGATAGAGGAGTTTTCTATGAACATAGTTAGGCAAGTAAATTTTTATATTGCAACTGTTTTCAAAAATGACATCTTTTCAAACTTATACAAGAAATCTCATAAGGCCATGTTTTCAAAGCTGTTCAAATTTTATACTGAGATGTCTTTTGAGGTGATAAATAAAAAGGAATTGGGGGAGGAATTCTTAAACATATCAAAGATATTTTTTCTAAGTTTTGTGGTATTTAAGAACATCCTAAATATTAGACTAATGTAATTTAACTTATTATTTGTATACGCTAAAGGGAAAGAAACTATTTTACAGTGTCTTATAATTGCATCTTGAATTCCCCCCCAAAATCTGCAGGAGGAAGTCACTGCTTGCAATCATAAGCAGACACCATGGACAAATTCATTTTAAACAAATGAATTTATAATCTTTTCTTGCCCTGAATACTTGGAATACCTAAAATAGAGACACCTTTGTGCTAGTTTGAAATGCTGCCTTTAACTCTGCACTGCCTGTATCTCAAAAAATTTTGGTGCATTCCCATAACCTTATAGTTGTCCAGTTTTGCTGATTGTCAGGTTAGTAGAACCATGAGACAACAGCCATCACAGAATGAAGATTCCACCCTAAACTCTCATGATCAGTGTCGTTGTCAAAGAGAAGCCAGCTCTACAGAGCTGTTGTTCAGGTTGCTACAGCAGCAAACCTAAGAAGAGGAAAGTGTAACAAGATGGGAAGTGATTTTTGTGAAATAACTAAAAATTTTATACAAATTCACTGCTTTCAAAATAAGTTCACTGAACATAAAGTAAGATGAAAAGAAAAAAAAAGATAATTTTCCCAGTATTTTTCATCCATAAAGGTGTTGTGTCATTTGCATCACTCATAACATTGAATCTGAAGGCTTTGATTGAATAACCTTATTTGTACAAACAGTCCAGTCTAACTGTGGTAAAGGAACATATGATTGGCCATGGAATTATTTTTGTACAACAATTAGTTGCCTGAATGTAGGCATAAATATCTATAAATTATGCAGGAGCCCTAGAAAGGAAAATAGAAAACATGTATAAGAAGCATGACAAATATGATAGCATGTCTTCACTCTCTAGATTATATGACAAAAACTAGAATTTCTTAGCTATTTTTTAGAGAAGACTGTCATATTCATATAACAATAACAACACCAAATATGTACCACTATGAGTTTCTGTTGTTCTTGTAAAAGACTAAAATAGTCTCAAGACAGAGAAATGTTAAAAGGGATTGTTATCCTATCAAAAAAAAAAAAAAAAGAGAGAGAGAGAGAAAGAAATCCTGACAAAGTTATAGCTATAGAATAAAATAAATTATGTCAGTAAAAACAGAAATTACTCAGATATTCTGGTTTTGAAGTCATTGCACCTCACTAACGTTAATAAAATTTAGGAGTTAAGAAATTCATATCTAAGTTAGTTTTGCTGATTTTAATAAACATAATTGCTAGTCCTTGAGGGAGAAAAATGCCCATGTATGTATATTAGTGATGGGAGAAAGGGGGGGAAGTGTATGGTATTTCCTTCTTGCTTTAAAATTAATAATTTTTATTTAAATTATAGTAATATAAGTCAGAAAGTCACTGTTAGAACTATATATTTCCACATTCCTGTTTACATTACATTTACTGTCAATGCACTGTATACTTGAAGGGCTAACTTGCTTAGCCCATCTGCCAAGAGGATATATAACTACCTTGTTTGATCAACAAAACTACAACTGGTTAATCAGAATGATTTAAATCTCTTATTCCATATCTTGACAATCTAAAGTTAGCTTTACCTAAGTAGAAAATGAAATTACCTTTGTTCCTCCTACAGAGCCATAATAAAACATATTCTTAAGGACTAAAAGAATTTAAGAGTAGGGATTTACTTTAATACATATTCTTGATTTAAATACATGAGAGTGTATTATACTATGCACTGAGACTCTAGATGCTCTAAAGGAGTATTTGATATATATTGATTACTAATATTACTGCTTTAGTGTCTGTCATAACAGTGCCCAACCTAAGTGTTTTAAAAATATTATTATAATTCAAGGAAATGCTTTTGGTTCATAATTTAAAATAATAAATTTATTTCAAATCAAATGTTTAAACTTTCATGCTTAGCTACTTAAAAGCATACAACTTTAATTTGCAAGTTTTTATTTACACAATCAATTTTAGAAAAATACTAATTTAATTTTGCTGCCAAAAAAAGTTTTTACATATCAACCATTGTTTGACTTTCAGCAGTGGTAATTTGTAGATTACTTAACCTAAAAATTATTGAGACAAATAAGTAAACTATGATATAAATTGTAAGCTTACACTAGACGTCTTATATTTGATCAAAATTTTTGAGTTTTTTTACAAATATGTATCCACCTCTTAAGTAAGGAAGTAAAAAAAAAAGTTTAAAAAGTTCCAAAGCCATGTCAAAATATTCCCAAATTGTACTATATACTTAAGGATTTTAGTAACATGAGTTTTAACAGAATCTTACCATTGACTTTTCATTTACAAAGAGAGTCAGTAGGGATAGTATGTTAGATAGGTATTATTACCTCTTTGATTATGTCCACATGTCAAATTCTGTTTTGTGAAGAAAGGTGAGGAGTTGAAAAAGGCCTATATAGTCCTCATGATTAATTTTAGATCCTATTCCATCTCTTGAACTTGTTCGTTTTGATCATGTATTATAACCTTAAAGTCCTAGTTGGTGCACAAATTACAGTAACTGAAGGTCATTATTCATATCCTAACTAAATGAAAAAGTTTTTAGTGCTAGCATTAACTTTTGAATTATGCTCGAGGTCTTAGACTTTACAGCATGTTTAGTTTCTTTTCATTTCTTATTAGTATTTTTCAGAACTTAATAGTCTCCTGCTCCTACCTCCAACAAGAACTCTCTTCTCTGTTCAACATCAGAAACATTTTCCTCTTTGGCATGTGCTTTCTAGTTCCCCAAGCAGTATAAGCAAATTGGAAAGTTCAGCTGTCATTCTTGGAAGGTCATAGATCACACTAGCAGCCTGAGTAATCCAAGAGGTTTTAAGTATCATAGCATTTAGTTTAAAGTGAAATTTGCTCTGACAGGGCTGGCAGACCAATAGGAAAAAGAAATATTTGTGCTCGTAGAAGTGCATATGTAGAGACCAAGAGTATAACTGATGGCTGGAAGTGATTTCAGTCTGAAAAAACAAATCATTAAGAGAGTGCATAGGGGTAAAATACACAGTTCATATTTTAAAGAGTCTCAAAATGAACCAGCAACTAAGGTTAGCATTACATAGTAATTAGCTGTGGTGTTTGGGTTTTAACTCACTCAGTACCAGACAGTATGGTTAAACTATCATTGAGAAAACACTGCTCCATGTATTATAGTCTCTACTTTAAGACTACAGCAGTAATTTTTGTACCTTAAAAAACTAGGGTATTATAACAGATTATATAAATGTTGAACCAGTAACAGACAAACAATTATTCAAAGGAGGTGCTAATGACTCAGTTTATTGACTTAGGGGATACTTAAGCAGCTCAGTAAGTTCTCTTAACATTTGGTGGTGTGAAATGAGGCATGCTTGATATTATAGAACTACCAATTTTAAGTCCTTATACTTAATTGAAGAAGTATGAGTACAGATTATTAGATGGTATACTTTCATTTTTAAAATGCTATAAAATGTTTGAGATTAAATATCTACTTCAGCTTGATATTTACATCTGACAGCTTTCTTTGGGCACCTATTAGAATATTTTTTCTATTAATTGCTGCAAATAAGAAAAAAATGTCTTAATGGCTCTGGTTATCCC
Organism: Uropsilus gracilis; assembly: GCA_004024945.1. Lineage (NCBI taxonomy): Eukaryota > Metazoa > Chordata > Mammalia > Eulipotyphla > Talpidae > Uropsilus > Uropsilus gracilis. The sequence goes on along the minus strand of PVHY01008792.1, from coordinate 24,294 downwards.
TCTTAAGTCACTGTTCTCTTCATGATAGCCGATTTTGAGCACAGAAATACTAGGTTTATAAATTCCTCCCTTGTATGTGGAAAGCAGATCATGAAAGTAAAATGGAAAGCACTTCCTGCAAAATAGTAGGCTATGCTGACTTGGGAAGTGGGCAAAACATAATCAAAACTTACAGTTTATGGCCAAATTCACAAGAAAACATCCCAAATACCACTCACAGAGAACTGAATTCTCTGTAGAAAGTCAGGGATTTCGAAGGGCTGCCTTTTTCTCATCAAAAAAAGAACTTGTTGGTTTCGACTCAACAACTCCAAGAAGTGATCAAAGCTTAACTTTTGGCCAAGACCCTAGCTTGGGAAGACACCCATGAGAAAGAAATCAAAAGCTTTCTCCAGGCACTTAAATGCAATCAGAATTTGTACTATACATGTCACTGAGGGAACCTAAGTCAAGAAATTTATTAAAATTACTTCAAGACAATGAAGTCCTTAGGGCCTTGATATAGTGTAAACAAATACAGAATATCTCTGTAGAAATAGTTCTACAGCTCAAGAGCCAACCACAAGCCAAAAAATTAAAAATTAAAAACTAAGCCAAAATTGAACATAATAAAAATTTACCAGGCTCCTGGAGATCTGTCATGAGTGAGAACTGCCAGATGCAATAGTAACAGAGTTAAGGACACCCTAAAATTAGAGATAATAGATGAATCTCAAACATTTTTTAAATAAACAACAATCCAATTATAATATGGTATAAAAAATACCAACTTTAACATCTCCACATAAAAATATATAATCATTAAAATAGTTTCTGGAATTGAATTTAACAATGGATTAAGATATAAGAGAAGTGTAAATTGAATGATATTAGAGGAACATCAGTGAATGGTGTTTCTTTGCCATTTGGAATAAATCAGTGTCTATTTTATACATGCTTCCTCCATCATTAGTACAAATTAGTTTTTATCTGAAGCATCTCAGTATAGTAACTAAATTGAAAGGGTCTGTCCCCAAGGTGGTATTTTTCCTCCTTAGAACTGGCAGATGTCTTTAAAAAAATTTTTTTAATAAATTCCAGATGAGTTCGTTACTCATTCTTGCTCTTATTTAAATGCCATAAATACTTCCCATTACTCATATCATTTGTCCTTCACTTTAGAGAAAAAACTTAGTTTTATTTCACAAAAAATATGGCTCTTTAAGGTTGTTTAGGCATATAGTTTTATTATAAAAGGAAAATTGATAATCATGCATATAAAAGATTGAGTAGAAAAAATCTAAATGGAAAGTGATAGAAAAATTTGATATGTGTTAGGGAATCTTTTTAAAAAAAATCCTTCACTGTGCTCATTTTCCCAAGTAATACAAAGTTCAAATGCAAAGTAATAATATAAATATACTTACTACATGTAAATGTATAGAAACTATGCAATTGACAGATTGAATGAAGATTTTGGAAACTATCCTAAGCAATGCATATACATGGTCACATTTTTTAGTGTCCAAAACAATCAGTATCTTTTATCATTTCCCTAAGATCCACATTCACAAAACCTTTTCATACGATCTCTACTTATTTCTAGCTAAATTATTTCATATCTATAAAATAAAGACTATCTGAGAATGTAATGAAACTTCATTCTGCTATGTGGTTTATGCTGAAATACATGCTAAGAAGTTTTAATTAGATAAAAGGTTGCTTTAAAACTTTGTGAAAATACATCTTAGTGATAAGACAAGTTCTCCATCTAGTGGTTGATCCGTGAATTACAATTATATCTCACTAATCCATCACTATGCAGATGTTAAATGTAAACTTATTGGCATTGTATCGTTCAGTCTGCAGCTATCTTGTTACTATATAGAATAAATTCAAGAAAAAAGTTTTCTATAATAAACTCTTCCCATTGAATGCAGAGGCAAGGCACTTATACACCATCTTCATCTGTGGGGAGTATGCTTTGATGAAGCATATTCCCGTATTGCAGACAAAAACTGTTTCATTTCAGTTAATTTTAATCTCTTCAATTTTCAGCCAGTTTTGAAATTCACTTCATTCTCAGCCCCATAACCAAAAATATTCGTTACAAAGGAGAACAGAAACTTTTAATTGTGAGATGTAGTATATTTAATCATTGTTATTTCTCTAATTCCTCTCTATAAGTTCTCATCACTTTACTATGGACAGCCATTATAATCTCTGACATTTTCCCCATATTTTTTGCCTCTCAACCCCCTTTATTACCACCTTATCTTTCTGAAACACAAAAATAAGACTCTCCTCTTCTTAAAAACTATTGACAATGTTCCAGAAGTAATATTGTTCTTTGCAGGGCATATGAAGAGTTTTCAAAAATCTTGTCCTAACTTCCCTTTATGACCTTATAAACTGCCACTGCTTACATCATAAACCTAATATTTTATTCTTAGCAATCCAATTTGCTTTTCTTCAACCCTTTTCTCTTTCTTGCTCTGGCTGTCCCATTACCAGAAATTCTCTCTTTACCTGTGAAATCCTGCTTGTTCAAGATGCACCCATGTGCACAAAGTGCCCACTCCATGTAAAATACAGTACAGATGGTAATGATACTATAATAAGTAGGAGAGACCCTGCTCATCATGGTGCTTACTGTCCAGTAGGGGAATAGTTCAAAATATGTCAGAAAGTGACAAAAGCATTAAAGTCAAAATATTTTCTGTGAACGCTTTTCCCAAGATTCTTCTGCAGCAACTAATATGTACCTGTATTAAATGTTTAGTCCTATTCTTTTGTAGCAACTTATAAATATACTAAGAATAATGCAACATCATATTACTATATAATATATTTTACATTTTAGTTGCCTCCAGTCACAGTCAAGGAACTGTGTCTTACTTATTATTGCTTTCCCAGAACCACATTTCTTTTTAATTAATTTTTTTGCATTGTTCTAGTCCCCATCTTTTTTCCCCCATCTTTATTACCTGTGACCTGTCACCATTTTCCCTCGTGTTCCTCTTTCCCCTGTTTCATCCCTCTCCTTCTCTGGATGTTTCATTTCTATAACTTTTAATATTTCTTGTCCTTTTCCTTTTTTTGCTATACAGAAGCTTTTATATATTACTAAATTAATATAGTTCCAGCTGTTTATCCTTTTCTTTTATCCACTGTGCTTCTAGAGATGACTCTTTATAAAGAGGTTTCTGAGCTGTCTGTCCTGGAGTGTTTTGCTTGTTTACTTCTGTATAATTTATCATGCCGGGCTTGCTCTATGCATTGGGCTACTGTGTACTTGTATTGGCTGGCATGGTTACTGAAGGTACTTACTGGGTCATGGATAATTCTGCCTTGTGCCGAGCTCCTGTGGTTAATTAATTTATGGGCTGCTTCCCAATGGCTGCTGTGATAGAGGGTGCATTCTTATTTTTAGTGGGGGTCATGAGGTTAGCAGGGGTTTTGGTTGTGGATCTTGCTTCTCTACCTGGGTGTTTTTCTCCTTCAGGCTGTAGAGTATATGGCTCCTCTCTCACACATCTCAGGGGGTCATTTGGGCAAGCTGGGTTGGGGTGAGCAGGTCATTCCTCCCTCACCTGTTTCCTCTATTTGCTAAGGGGCAAAAGCCTCTGTTCTGTGCTCTCCCCAGGATCACTGTGGGTAATGGGGCTCTGGGGCGGGCTGATCACTTCCCCACTTGGTAGCAGCTCTGTACTGCTCCCTCCCAGGGCAATGGCCACTCTCCTTGCTTCTCTATGGCCTGTGGCTGCAGGGGCTCCAGTTGGTGTTGATGTCTCTCCCACTTGGGAGCTGCTTTGCTCCTTCCTAGGGCACAGGCCTCTCTTCCCCACTTTACCTCAGTCACTATAACTGGCAGGGCCTGGAAAGGGCAGAACACTTCTTCCCTACCAGGTCGCCACTCTGTACTGCTGTACTTATTTTTCTAACATTGAATCTCAACATTTTACTTAACACTCTGTACTGCTGTACTTATTTTTCTAACATTGAATCTCAACATTTTACTTAACACATTGTAGGGACTCTGGTACTGTTTGGATGGATATACAAAGTATCACTTTTTAATTTACTTTTTATTGTTTGCACTTATTGCATCATTGTCTACCCTGATACTCTCCCATCACCTTACCACCCTTGCACCATCTTAGTATTTTGTGCCCTCCCCGGCCCCCATTCTCAAAGGATCGCTATTATACAGCCCTAAGTTTCCCATGACAAATCTTAAATTGAAATTACTCTGATGATCAACTTCTGATTGACATAGACTAGGAGTAATGAATAGTAGATTTGTGTTAGAAATTTCTAAACCTTTGATACATTGATAAGTAGAATGTTGTGAGTGCTCCATTTCTAGAGGTGTTCTGATAAGAACTGGATCAACCCTGTCAAGGATGTTGTGAATGGAAGTGTAGGCGAGATAATTTCTAAAAATGTTTCCAAGTCAAAGATTGTTTGAGCCTATGAGAGAGAACTTGGCTTGAATTTATTATTATTTTTTTGCAACATTCACTAATATATTATTGCTTGCTTCCCATTTATATTGCTGGCTTGGAAACATCAAAGAAGAAAAAGATGTGTGTTGCTTTTATTGAATTTTAATAAAATAATGATAATGCTTTTCACTTATGCAGCACTTTTCATCCCAGGATTTCAAAGTGCTTTACAAATATGCACTAATTAAGCCTCACAAACAGCCAGAGGTAGGTGATTTTCTTCCCTTTATACAGGAATGTCAGTTGCAGCAAGATATTTAATAGGAACCTCAGAGTACCTGGGATTCCTTCTGGCTGCCATTCCTCTTGTAATGTGCTGCATGGGAAGCTTCACTTGTCATGCCCAGATTTCTTTCCTCTCTATGAATCATGTTAAGTTTAGAATTTTGATGAATGCTGTTGAAAATTTGTTTGAAACCTTGTAACTATTACAGAAAATTCAGTCTTCTGCTTGCTAAATGCTAACTAGATTTCTAAACATTTATTTAAAACTGAAGTCTAGATGTTTGTTGTTGACTTTTAAATGCTTTTTTTGTTTGTTTTGAAGAATTTGTCTCTTTGATTTTAGGTACTCCAAATTCATTGTTCTTGGGACATAAAATTAAAAGCTCATGGATTTCTTTTTTTTTTAGCCTAACTTTACTAGTTGTCTTTCACAAAAAAAAAAAAATTAAAAAACAGTAACTATTTTCTTCAAAATAGAATTAAACACTTTCAAGAACCGGTATTGCATTTTATATTTTTCTACTTTAAGTTTCTAAAATATGACATCTAGATATTGAAGTTACAGGTTAAATGACACTCTACAACTGTGTAGTGTAACCTTAGCTACTATGTAAAAACTCATATTTTGTGGAATATTCTGATCTAGAGGAACACATGATTTTTTCTTACTATAAGGTAGTGGAAGCAGCAAGAGATAGTACAGTGTTGGATAAATTCAAATACAAATATACACACTCTTACCTGAATCAAAATGGCCACACAGGAAAGACCAAATGCAGCATGTCACAGCTTAGTTGCCCTTGATTCTGAAAGAAATTCAGAACCAACAAGGATCCTTTATATATTATTTGAGTTAAGTCAATTCTCACTGGATCAGGAAAAATGCCTTTTTTTTTCTACAACACTGTCATTTTATATTTATGGTTTCTCTTTCTTTTAAAAGAACTTAAAGACTATGTGCTTCTGTTAAAGGCAAACGCACTATTAGGTTTTCTTTGTTTTGAAGCAGATTCCACGTTAGCAAGGCTGTACCCTTATCCCAAGAGAGAAAGCGGAGTGCATGTCCACATGTCCCCAGTGAATATATACAGATTTTAGCATCTTAAAAAGACCAGTTTCCCACTATATTACAGCCAAATGAGAGACTTAAGAACAAAGCTATTCCTTTTCTAAACTAATGTATTTAAAACATACTGTGTGGATAGAATTGATTTTCTGCAATGCCAAAGTATCTAGCACCTAGGTCAAAATACCATTCAAACTGGTCTTTGTTTTTAATAGACGTTCATCTGTGATACATGATAGATAAATACAGAAAAGCTGCTTTTAAAAGTTGGTTTCAGATTTTCACCTTCGAAAATTTTTAGAAGATATCTGTGGAAGTTCAAAATTTCTGTCTCATTAAATGTACACAGAAGTATCTAGGTGAAATATTGATTGCATAAATAGACTGCAATGACTGCTACTGCAGTAAACTTAACAGAACTCAAAAACTGAAATTTACCATGTTCAAGGTTTGGTCTTTCACTGACTTGGCAGGTGCAAATTCTTACTAGCACTGTAACAGATGTACTTTTTTTTTAAATTAATATTTGTTAATTTATAGTGAAATTACAGCTATCAGGCAAGTTTCATGTTAAAGTTTAATCTTTTCCATATTGACAAGTCACATATGAAAACAGTGGTCAGGAGTTTACCTTTGGTCACAGATATAAAAAATGGAGGCTTTTGCCATTTGAATGTTTAATGACCTTATCCTCTCACAATATATGTTAAAGCCCTTTCCTCAATGATTAGCTTACCAAAAAAGACTAGGTACTTCTGATGTTCTCCCCAAATAATTGCTTGAATTGGTTGAATTGATTCTACCAACATTGTCTCTGAGGAGCCCCTTGTTCTGTGATAACAGGACTAACAAAATCTCTTCTAAGCAGCATCTTCTTTTAGATTAAAATTAGTCAAGTTTCTGAGAGTTCCTCTGTGGAATAAATGTATTTTCTCATTGGATCCATTAGGTGCCTCTTGTGTTCAAGTTCTAAATAAGAGGTCTCACAATAGTCCCTACATTGAGAAACAAAGACAAAATTAACTTGAATTAATCTAAATCTGCTATTCTTCAGCATAAGATGTTAAAAATTGCAAATAGAGACTGAAGGCAGCTGATAAATAGGCTGCATATAAAGAGGAAGGCATTGAAATCCACAAGATACACAGATATATAACTTCTATATACTTGAGAGTTATTGTGATACATGCATATTTGTTAGCCTTATCAGGAGAAAAAATTTCAACAGCCAACTTTTCCTCTAATTTTAAATTGACCCGCTTGTATTTTATTTCTGAAACATCTTTAAAGCTACCTCTAAAACAATACATTCCTTCTTCATAAAATTTGATCTCTTTTTCCCATGGGACCAATGTAAGCAGGTCATGCTTACATTTTACCATCTCAAAATAAAATTAAAACTTAAAATTTTCAACCAACTTTCAAATATTATAGGCACAGAGTTTTTGACAGAAAGGAAGCACAAAATGATTTTGTAGGATCACTCACTAGAAATGTTAATACTTAACATATTTGAAAAATTCTGTTGCCCTGAGATAGATTTGCATGAATAATGTGCTCTGTATGTATTTTGGTTTATTATATATGTATATACACAGACATTATTTAAAACCTTAACATTTTAATAATTATATCTGTTTTAACTTAATTACATCTTGAATAGTGAAAATTAGTTTCTATGTGAATATATTTTTAATCATATTGAGGTTTTATTAAAAAGTATCTTTCCATCTAATGTAATCTCAAATGATCTTAAATCATTTAAATATTTTTGAAGTTCATATTTGTGCATTAAATATTTCCTTTGGTTGAAAATATGCTCACTGGCATTCATTGCATGAGCTATGCATGAGCATGTTATAGCTGCCATATATGCCTGGCAAAATATATATCTTGTCATTTTGCTGAGTGTTGGATCCTTAGGTCTGTGATCCTGAAAATGTGCTTTGGAAAACAAATTTTCTTCTAAATTATTAAAAATGAAAATGATTTTTTAAGTAATACAGGTTATATTTATAACTCTGAAGGTTATCTTTGGGCTCTTATTATTGCCATAAAACAAGTTTAACCAAAATTCATAATTATATTGTCATTCAATAGAAACACACTCTGTTTAGTAATGTTTCACATTGAGAAGTCAGAACAAGATTTGTAGATCAAATCTGTCTAACTTTCAAATTTTATAAAGTTCTTGCATTTTTCCTTGAGTCATCAATGTATATATAGTATGTTTGACCCTGAGAATTACTCCTAATATTCAAAATGCATATCTTCACTAATGGATTTTTTCTGTCTTTATATAAAAAAATCTTATATGTATAAATGGTCACTTTATAGTTTTTATTTTGTCATTTCTTTCTGAAGTGTTATTGATAATTACTAGATGTAAAATCTTTCCATATTCTGACAGAAAAGTTATATATGAATGCAATCAGTTAAAATTTCTCTGTTCTTTCCTCCTCTTTGTCTAGAATGGAATCTGATGACAGTCTTTCAACATTTTAAACATATTATTAGAAGTAAATATTTATTATACACATTCCATGTGTATAATAGAGGAAAAAAGGTTAATTTATAGAGGAAAAAAGGTTAACAGTAGCCAAAAATCATTTGTTGCTAGGAAGAAAATCTTGGGAATATGAAATTCCAGATCTCTTATAGACCTGCATTGTGGACCTGTGATAAAAGCACAACTGATTGTTTCTTTTTCTCTCTTTAGCCTTGGAATGGATGGCTTTGGCCAATCTGTTGGTATTCTTGGACGCCCTGCCACAGCCTATGGATTCCGCCCTGATGAACCTTACTACTATGGCTATGGAGCTCGATAAAGTCATTAATTTCCATGTGTACTCTCAACTTAGATGAAATCTGTGTGGGCTGGGTTAACTTTGAATCTTGACCTAATAATGCATGTTGATACTATTGTGGATCTGTGTTTCTTTTTATTTTTTCATGTTAGATGCAGATTAACTCCATCCCCTCCTGTCCTGTATTAAGTACAGTTGATGCTTGACATTGTACATTCATCAAAGCACATCTTGATGCTGAATAACGTTTCCCATGAGACTAAAAAGTGAATGATGAAAAGCTACTAGATGGAAAACAAACACTGCATTATGTACATTAAGTGACTAATTTAATTTCTATTAAAAAGAAACAAAGTATTAATAAATTAGCAAAAGTCATATGTTTCTATTTAATGTGTTTCATTAGGAGTTACATGCTTATATAGGGTGCACATGAATTTTATTTTTCCCTGCCCTTTTTTCCCCCTTGTTATATAAACTCTTGAGTTTTCTTGTGATATATGCTACCTTTCAGTTTATTTTTTTTTTAAGTTACCATTTTATCCTATGCCATTTGCCTAAAGGTTGCTTCCCCAAGTATCCAGTTAACAAGGGAACATATGCTATAGTTATAGATTAGTGTCTCTTCGGCATTTTGAATTCATCTTTTGTATTTTAATACAAAAAAACTAGAATATCAACTAGTATACATGAAACAAGAGTAATATTGGGCTTTTATTCTTTATTCTTGAAATCTAATATTTGAAAAAGCTAACTATAAGTCTCATGGAAGAAAACCGATTAACAGTATTTTGTGCACTTAGATACTCACTTTCCATTGTTTCAATTAGAGAGATCTGGGTAATAAAAAAATATTATTGCTGAGTTTTGAAAATAGCCCATTAGTTTTATAATATTGAAGGATTACTTGAAAACCAAAGCATATAAAATAAATAACTGTAATCTCAAGCATCTGCTATGTTAGGCATACATCAATCAGACAAATCTTCTGTCTTTAAATTTAAAATCTCATTGTTCTTTACTATTTATTTTACTTTAATGTATACTGTTTTTTAAATAATTTATTGACTCTTAATTGAGCTAATATTTGGATACCCATGTCAGGTATTTTTAAACATAGTAGACTGAAAGGACCTTTGAAATAACTCAGTCCATCTACTTATTTGAGAAGCCAATCATATAAAAATTTTAAGTATAATTAGGTATTTTCTAAATTACCTATGATGTTTAAGTAAGTATATGATGCTTCTTCAGGAATACATGAATCTAAGGTAGGATTTGTATCTTTGAACTCACAACCTAATTCATCTTTCTGAAATATATTTGTCTTATATTTTAATCATAGAACACTGAAGTTAAAAGGGCCTTAGAAAATAACCTTGTCTTTTACAGGTGAAAAAACTTTAACTAGAAGACACGTGACTTGCCCAGATTTATATATGTGCTCAGTGACATTCCCTGTTTCCATGCTTTCAATTCAGTAATAACAATATTAAGAAACTTCCCCTAACTATTCTATATATAGCATAAAGCACGCTACTCAGAATAAGCATCGTTAATAAAAAGATGAAGCGAATATCACATAGTTTTAATGTTTCTCACACTGTCATAAAGATGTGGGAAAAAACATTCCCAACCAATTCTAAGTCTGTCCTCACTGAAGTTTATGTGCCTATGCTTATGCCCCTGTGTAATTCTTTCATTAAGACTTCACAAATTTAGAAATTGTGATTTTCCACTCAAGAATGGACTAGTTTACCTTTTAGTTTAGCATTACTTATGAAGGAAAGCTTTGTAAAAGGAACAAGGAAGGGCATTCATAGAAAAACAACATGGCTCCGACAGCCTGGGATTTAGGTGAAGAAATCTCCCCTTAATGTTTGAACATTTATGAATTTGGAGTTTAGACGCACACAATCTGAATAATATTGTAAACTGGAGCACTGAGTAGAAACAGGAATCTTCCGTCACAGCATTCCCACAGATCAGATTAACTGCACATGAGCACATGGGGGGAAAATTGTAAAACACTTAAGGTAACAAGAAAAAAATAGAAATGACAGACAGAAAATGAGGTCCTCATTCCCCCTATCAAATGTTGGCAGTTTCTTATAGATAATATTGAAAAATATATTTTAAAAAATTTTTTAAAGTGACTAAGAAAGTGTAAAACATGAGACATGGGAAAGGTGAATTACAGAAAACTAAAAAGTCTGGAAATATTATGAATTAAATTAGACACAATTGAAGAGGAAATGAAATTATTTTTTTAAAAATTAGCATCACAAAGATATAGAAATATAAGCAATTAGAGACATCAAATGTAGAATGAAAATTTCTACATCAGAATAAAGGAATGAGATAATTACTGAAGAAATTTCCAAATGAAGATTTTATATAATTTCAAAATCTATGTTTTGGTCTATTCAGACCATTAAAACAAATTTTCTCATAGGTCTGCAGGGGAAGTCCAAGGTCAAAGTCCTTGCATATTTGGTGTGTTGGCTTGGGAAAGCTTGCTTTCTGGGAGAGTCATTAAGGGTGGCCCCCACCATTTTTTCCATGCAGTAGAAGGTGGCAAGGGCTCTCTGGAGTCTTATAAGAACACTAATCCCATTCATGACAGCTTCACCCTCATAACCTAAGCAACTTCCTAAATCTCTACCTCCTGATACCTCACCTTAAGGGTTAGGTTTCAGTATAAGAATTTTATAGGGTCACAAACATTCATGTCCCAGCAAGAGGGAAGAACATAAAATTCCAAAAGGAAACATAACTGGATGCATCATCACAAAACTGCAGAGTATCAAAGAAATAGCAAAACAGGGAGAGAGAGAAGTTAAAAAGTTATGATTAGGTTAACAACAAATCTCAACAACTAAGCTAATAGCCAGTAGAGTATCTTCAGTGAACTGATAGAAGTGTCGACCTCTAATTGTCTAGTTGGTTAGACTCGTGTACAAAAGGAGATGAAGTCACTATATTAACATGAGAACTTTAAGAAAAAGGCATTATTAGAGGGCTTACCAGCTTTTGCTATATAACAAACCCTCCCAAACTTGTGACTTAAGGATTAGTCCCTTTGTGCTAAAAACTCTGATGCAGCTACCTCCACATTCCAATGTCAGTCCAACAAGTCCTGCAGTTAGTTGGAGCAGCAGGGCTCTCAATGAAGTGAAGTAATGCAAGACCAAAGGGCCCCAGGCTGGAATGCTGTGCATCTGGCGTGGACACTGGTTCTGATGGATTCCTTAACTTGTTTGTGCAGAGATGTTGAGTGAGTAGGACCTATGCAATGCTCCCAATCAGCCACATATTTGAAACATATGTATATTCCTTTCCCAGGGCAGCTCTAACTAAGTACCATGAAAACAACAGAAATGTAATTTCTCACAGTTCTGGAGGTTAGAACTTTGAATCAGGTGTCAGCAGTATCATGCCCTCTGAATCAATAACGAAAATTTTTCTGTCTCTTCCTAGCTTCTGGTGTTGGCCAACAATCCTTGGTTTTCTTTGTGTAGGATAAATGAGTGGTCAGGCCTTTTCCTCCATTAGCCTCTATGACCAGCACCTACAGTATTGTGCCCCTCAACCCCATGATTCTGCATGCCTGGGCCCAGTAGTTTTGCACATGTGTGATGGGCACAGCTGGGCCTAGGAGAAAGGGATAAAAGGGCAGTGTCATTCTGCAGTGAGAGCACAGGGGTGTTATGGGAAAAGGAAAGCACTAGAGAACACCCAAGAGAGAATGATCAATAAAAGAGTGTGAAGATTCTTGGTGGACTGGGGGCTCACCTTCCTCCCAGCAACACCCCCCACACCCTGGCAACCTCTGGCCCTGCTGTGCCTGGTATGTCTAACTGCTAGAACCAGTAAGGAACCTATCCAGATTGGGAGGCCTGCACTACAATTGGCATATGACCAAGATGGTTACACAACAACTGGCAACAAGAATGGAATGATTCAACACTGACAGAAGATGCACTCGATGTGTAGATGACCAGACCTTTTAACACAGACACTCAACTTGTAGACGTAGCCCTCCAGTACCAGGTCTGTCTTCTTCCTGTCTTCCGATCGTCTTCCCTCTGCATATCTGTCTCTGTGCCTAAACTCTTTCCTGTGAAATACCATTCATAGTCAAATAAGGTCCACTCAAAGACCTTATTTTAGTTTGACTGTTTCTGTATAGACCCTATTTCCACAGTAGGTCACATTCTGAGGTACTAAGGGTTAAGACTTCAATAAACACACCACACACAAACCCTTTGGAGCATATAAAATTCAACCCATAATGACATGTGAATGTCAAAAGGTGTATAGGTGTAAGTTTATTTTACATGAATGTATTCTGTGTTTTACCAGTGTTTAACTTCCCTGTTGGCTAAATTGTTCAAAACTAGTGATACAGATAAAATCTTAAAAGTAGTAGAACATAAAGAAAAATATAGACATTCTCATGAGAATCCATAAAACAAGGTCCTAGTACATCTTTAAAGTACTGAAAAAATATTTGTCAACCTAAAATTGTGTGCCTAGTAAAAATAACTTTCAAAAATAAAGGCGCAAAAATGTTTTCAGATACACAAAAACTGAAAGAAGGCATTGACCCACACAGTAAAAATATTTCATAAAATCTTTCAGGTAGAGGAAAAGTGCCAACTGTGTTAGGGCCCTTCACTAACAAATGAAGAACACTGAAAATGGTAATTACATGGACAAGCATTCCCTCTGTACCTGGTCTCTCTCCTGGAAGCTCCTACCACGAATCCTTGGCGGGGGGAAAGGAAGAGTAAAAAAGAAAACAGTGAAAAAGAATGTTGCTGAAGTATTATTAAGCTGGTTCAACAGCTATCGGGCAAATGCTCACACACACACACACACACACACACACACCAAGAAATCTTAATTCTCAGAAAATTATTGAGCTTTTTAAATTTGTTTTGTTTTAAGAAAAACTAATTCCTTCTCAAAAAGAGCAGATAATCACACCAGGCCACCAGTTATAACTATCTCAGAATTGAGATAATTAACTTTCTCTCCCATTAGTAGAAATAAAAAAATAATGCCTGCTCAAAACTCCATCAAATCCTGTCACTAGTTTAGTGACTCTCAAACATTCACTTTCATGAGAATAGCCTGGGAGGGATCACTGGGTCACATCCTGGTGTTACTGATTCAGTAGGTCTGAGATGAGGTCCCAGATTTGGTCTGGTGTGCCAAAATCACATGATTGCATTTCTGATAAGTTCCGGGTGTTGATGATGCTGAACCAAGGCCCACACTTTGAGAGCTACTTAGTGTGGGTCTTAAATTTTACACTGGTATCCATTCAGTAAAATCATCTGAGGAGCTTCTTTTTTTTAATGCTGATATCCAAAGTCTAATCCAAAAGCAATTAAATCAATTTCCAGAACTGGATCCCAACCGTTATCATAAAAGTTCCCTTGGTCCCCTGGATGATTCAAATTTGCAGCTGGGATTGAGAATCATTAGTAAACAGGCAACAAATTAGTAGGTATACCCTGAGTGCCTGAAATCAATAAATAATGGAGAACTCTCACATGCAGCATGTTTTAAATGACCATACCTGTCCATTCACCTAACTAAATATGACCAATGTTGCATGAAAATGAGAAAATTTTTTAAAATTAAATAAAAAACCCTAAGAGGGAAAAAAAAAAAAAAAAAACAACCTTGCGTCAAACCAATAGTCTTGGGGTTACATATCTTTCCCACAATCCTCCAGCCTTTGTGTTGTATTTTGGTAAGTCACCGAGGAAAAAGTAAATGCAGTCTAGAGACCTGAGTTTTTCCTCTTTATATTTTTCCTTTTTATAGACTTATGGTTTAGTCTCAGGCATCTGTTTCATTGTTACATTTAGAAACTTTCTCTTCATCAAAGGAGTATCTATATAGAGCATCCGTACTTCTGCTAGATTCTTTTCCCAGACTGGGTCTACTGACCACCATTTTGGTGACCCAGTACAGCACTGTAGTACAACCAATCATCGTCACCAGCTGTGGGGCAAACAGCCTATTTATGATGTCTATTATAGTGCATAAGCATCAGACTCACCAGTCTGGTTAGATTCTTTATTGTTTTAGCAGCTATACAGACACACCAGGTAGCACAAGCCAGGGGCACCAGGTAGACTTGGGAGGCAGATGAGTCCCTCCTCCCCCCAGGAACCTTCAAACTCTTTCTCTGGCCTCTCTATGGTGTGCTCTCACTCTCTATGTTCTTTCTCATGCTCTTTCATGTGTTTGTGCTATTGCTCTCTTTGCTCCTTTATCCCCTCTCTCCTAGGCCCAGAGCGCACACTTCCACATGTGCACACCCACTGGGCCACAAAATCATGGGGAAGACATAGCACCCCAGGTGCTAAAAATATGTAGGCTAATGGAGGGAAAAGCCTGACTAACTCACTTATCCTACAGCACCTATAGCCCTATTTCACTACCACTACTTTTTCATGATAGTAGAGACATCCCTGTAATCTCAGTTTACATTACTATCTCTTAAAATAGGAGAGGCACATGTTAGCCTTGCCACGTGCTTACAGATACAATAATTCACACCTTTCCCTAAAGTACCATCATTATTTTAACTAGATAGAGATGTCAGCTATACTCTTTAGAGTTTTGTTTGATCCAAAGTATAATTAGAAGCATTGTTACTATGGCTGTAGGCCCCAGACCCATGAAGCCTTTCAACTCATATAGCTCACAAATTTATAAGTTTATAAATTTATAAGTTTATACATTTGTCTATATCCCCAGAAATTCCATGTATCAAAATCCCACTGATTCCTGCTGCTGCTCTTTTCCTGACCCTATAGGGATCATCCACAGAGCTAGTCCAAAGTCCTCAGTAACACCACCAAAGAAAATCCTGGAACTGGTTGGGTCAACTATTTTTAATTGGCATCATATCATTCAGAATTTGATCAGGAAAACAAAACTATGCTGAGTGATGTAACAGGTGGAACTTATTATAGGTATCTGATCTCTTTCACAAAGAGGAAAACTTTATGAAAATGTTAAGCTGTTATTTTAAGCCTGAGCTTTGGGGTGATGTGAAAAATTGTATTTCAAAAGATAGCTACCTCAATATAGTCCATCCACACAGTGAGATGGACACTTCTCTCATGTAGTAATAGAGTCTATGCCTCACCATCTTGAACATGGGTGGGTTTTGTTTTTCTTTAAGGAACTCAACCATTATAGCTAAGCAATAAGTAATGCTGCATGGTTTCCTAGACTAACTCATAAAAGAACTTTCACTTCTGCCTTGTTCTCTTGGGATGCTGTTTCTTATAAATATTTGTGATGCTGCAAGAGAAGACAAGGAGTTGAAGAGAGACTGTGGAGAGGGGTTTGATGTGGATGTCCAGTTGAGGTCCTAACCAATAGCCAGGACCAAGAGCTGGAGATAAATACCCTTCAGATGATTCCAGACTAAGCTTCAAGCCACCCCAGCTATAGCCACATAAGCTCAGTGGATCTACCCTGCCTAACCCTGCCAAACTTCAGATTGGTGAATCCAATATTCCTCTGCTTTGTTTTAAGTTACAAAGAATGTGAAGGTTTTGTCCTATTGCAACTGGTAACTGATATATCAATCAGGTATATATATTCAAAGGCCATCACAAATCCTTCAAATCACAAGTCCTATAATTTCCTTTAGCATCTTCATTTTCTTTCACCAATGTCACCACCAGCACTTTCCATCAATACGAAGGCTATGTGTTCATGAAAGTTACTGCCTAAACAGAGAGCAATAAGAAACAACAAAACAGACCCTGCTGTGTGTAAAATTTAAAGTCCTAGCTCAATAAAATTATAAGTGAACTGCAAATGTTGATGTCTCAAGACTATTTAGAAACATTTTGATTACCATAAATTCAATATATGGGGCTTTGCACTATGCAAACACACTCAAGACAGTGCCAGCTCAAGACAGTAACTGTGGAGTGAATTAACATGGAGAATGGTGAATGTCAACATCGCCACCTCTGCTCCTCTCTCCCCAGCCTCTTATTCCTGCCAGCTTGGCAGTTTGGGGAACTGAGGTGATTCTGGAATTTAGTGATAATGGCAGGGTAAATCTCCCTCATGAGTTCAGCTCTTTTTTCTCCTTCCCTACAACTCACCAGTGTTTCAAGTCTGCAGTGCAATCTGCACTGGGCTGGTGTGTGACTATAACAGTTGAGGCAGCTTGCTCCAGGGCCATGCAGAGCTGCCTTATTAGGGGCAATTCCCTAGACTCTGGAGGACAAGCTGAGGGAGGAAACATGGCCTTTCAGTTTGATTCACTCTCAAAGTTCATTTATTTCTAATCATTGGCTGCCTTTTTAATTCAGTGACTTTGAAGAGGGGGCCCATACACTGTTTGAGAAGCTCGTTATATCTATAAACGCCAGAAATACAGTAAAATATTCTGGAAGGGGAAAACAAACCCAGCCCATCTGTCATTTCTTATTGAAGTGCAGTTATTTCTTACTGAAATACATATCTAGTCATTGTTTTGCTTTTTAACATTTCCAATGCTTCTCTTACAACCCTCCCTAAAGAGTCAAATACTACAAGATTCCTGCTATTGATGCAGTTTGCATTTGTTACAAGCACTACACAGTCACTTGATCATGCTGTTATTACACTTTATGGACCATGCAGGCACATTCACAAACATTCCATGGCTTTTTTTTAATTTAATTTATTTATTTATCTATATTTCACATCATTTCAGTCCCTGGGGGTCACCCACCACCTCCCCTTCCCACCCGCTCCAGCTCGTCCCCACTCTCCCCTTGTGCAGTTTCATTTGGTTGACCATATATTAGTGAAACCATTTGGTTTCTGTCCCTTTCTATCTGGCTCGTTTCTGCTAGAATGATTTCTTCTAGGTACATCCAGGTTTCCATAAATTCATCAAATTTGTCATTTTTAATTGCTGAGTAATATTCCGTTGTGTATATGTACCACATCTTTTTCATCCAGTCATCTGTTCTGGGGCATTTGGGTTGTTTCCATGTCCTTGCAATTATAAATTGTGCTGCAGTAAACATGGCTTTTTTAAATTGAGAATTCACAGTGAAAGTCACCATTTAAATATGTGCTAGTCAATGGCTTTCAGTATATTCACAAAACATGCAGCCATCACCACTAACTTCAGAACATTTCCACTACCCTTAAAAGAAACCTCCTATCTATTAGCAGTCTACTCGGGGAGCAGTCTACTCCCAGCCCCCAGCAACCACCTATATGGATTTACTTGCTGGACATTTTATAAACAGAATCATACAAAATGTGGCTTTCTATCCCTGGCTGCTTTCATGTAACATAAAGTGCTTACAGTTCATTCACATGGCAGAACTGTAATGCTACTCTGTTCCTGTACCTGGCTGAGTAATAGTCCGTTGCATGGATTGGACAGGTCACATTTTATTCATTCATTCATTCACCAGTCTAGCCACTCTTGAGGCAGCAATACATACTCAAAATGAAGACATAGTAGACTTCCAAGTGCATGCATCAGCCTCATCAAACAGGCAGACTTGGCTGGCTGTGTACGCTACTATGGGGGGAAGGAAAGCAGCAACAAACCGAACCACCACCCCTGTGTAACCAAGTCCACCCACAGCCCTGCCTTCATTCTAAACATTAATCTTCAGGTATCTTCTCTTCGAGTTCACTCTCAAAAAGTCTCTTTGTATGTTCACATTTTCATGCAACTCCTAGTTGCTCTGATTCCTTAAGATGCCCAAACATACCTGATTTAGGGCTAGGCTGATTTCAGCACATTACACTTGACTCCTCAGCTTCGCTGCTTTTCTGTTTTTTAGAGAAGGTAAGAAGCACAAGTAAACTCTTCTTTTCTGATCTCGTCAAGAGGATGGGGAGCAGCCATGGGATTGCAGCTTGCTTTTTTGGTGATGAAGCCCCTCTTCTGTCCGCAAGGTCATGTACCACTTCGGCCTTCACTAGACCTTCAACTCATGCTTGGTGGTCTCCATTGCTCCACACAGTGGGGGGGGGGGGAGGAGAAGTAAATGGAAGAGTCAGGCATGGTGGCTCGTGCCTGTAAGCTTCAGCCTATGAAGCAGCTGGGGCTAAGGATCGCAGTTCAAGTCCCGCTCGGGGCAACACAGTGAGACCTAGTCCCAAAAAAATAGCTGGGTGTGGTGACGTGCACCTGTAATCCCAGCTACCTGGGAAGCTGAGGCTGGGGATGGCTTGAGTCTGTGGTACCCCGGGCAACATGAGCCTGCGGTTCCAAGGGCAAATAGTGAGACCTAGTCTCAAAAAAATAAATAATTAATTAATTAAATGGAAGAAGTAAAAGTTAGAGCGGTAATGAAAGAATTAAGAGACTTGGTGAAGAAAGCAGTTGTTACAAGAAAAAGGGGAAATATTTGTTAAGAATATTTAACAAGCTTTCGCTTAGGCCCTCGGTGCCAGCAAGGTGGGCAAGTGCCACAGTCTTTGTACTGCCAGGAAGCTCAGAAGCTACCGAGGAGATCAGAAGTGGCATGACAAACAGTACAAGAAAGCCCATTTAGGTACTGCCCTGAAGGACAATCCTTTTGGAGGCGCTTCCTGTGCAAAAGGAATTGTGCTGGAAAAATTGGGAGTTGAAGGCAAACAGCCAAATTTTGCCATCCAAAGGTGTGCCCGAGTGAAGCTGATCAAGAACAGGAAAGAAATTACAGCCTTTGTCCCCCAATGATGGCTGTTTGAATTTTATTGAGGGAAATGATGAAGTTCCAGTTGCTGGATTTGGTTGCAAAGGTCATGCTGTTGGTGACATTCCTAGAGTCCACATTAAAATTGTGAAAGTGGCCAATGTCTCTCTTGGCCTTATACAAAGGCAAGAAGGAAAGACCAAGATCATAAATTTGATGGTGAAAAAAATGGTAGCAATAAATTGTCTTATGCTGAAAAAAAAAAAGTAAAGGCAACACTTTGTAAAAGGAGTCGTATAATCTTGGCTTCTCTTTGTTTACTTGTTTTTAAGTTGTTGGCTGAAGGGGAACAGAACCTGCATGGATTCGTTTGTATCATCTGGAACTTAGAATGGGGTAGATGTTTGCAGAGAGGAGAACTCTCCAGGTGCCCCAGGGTTCTTTGATGATGGCTCACAGGAGTTGTGTGATCAGCAACAGGAATTTCTTTTTAAAGAAAACAGACCAGAAGATCACATGGCACTATGTCTTGGCCTAAGTGTAATATTAACAACAACTGCCCTCTACACCTCAGAAAATGTGCACAAGCTGTATCCCTTGATCTTCTCTGTCACGTGTCTTACAGCTGCTTTGCAGACCCCTCCAGCTCCCACAGGTAGGGTTGTGAGTTACCACACTATGAGGAATTCAGTTCTTTGCTGACAATGCAATAGCACCTTTCATAGCTGTAGTGTGTAAGAGCTTCCAGTCTAAGTGTACATATATCAGTTCTTTATTGTAATTTTAAAATCTTAAAAATTCATGCCAACTGTAATGTATAAAAGAATAAGCAGATATTTAATGAAAAAATGTACCTTTCTCACAACCCTATATAATGACTCTAACAGGCTAATTTTTATCTTTCTATCCATCTATGTTACAAAAAAATTAAATGTCAATGGGTAACCAGGGGTGGTACTCAGAAACAGAAGGGAAGAATGCCTCGATTATGCATGCAGACTCAGAAAATGCTGTCTCCTGAGTGCCTTACACAAGGTTAACAAATTTTTATAAGTTTCAGCTGGGAGGGAGGGAAGGCCACGTGCCTTAAAGCAGACAGGATACAGAGAAAAGAGAAAAAAAGTGTAGAAGCACAAAAAAACATAATGGACCCTGATGGTTATCTAGGGCCCACAGGTCAGGCTGGTGGGCTTCCTCAGCAGTTATAGGTTCCTGACACACTCTGCTTTAACCATTGTTTCAGCATGGCTTCTTGTTAGCCATATGTCTTAAGTTACCCTGGCATTTCCTTGAACATCTCGCCAAAATCCATCCATCCATCCATCCATCCATCCATCCATCCATCCATCCATCCATCCATCCAATCATTCATAATATTCACTGAGTACCTACAATGTGCCAGGCATTATTCTGGGCAGTTAAGGTAGATAAAGAAAATGGAGATTCTTTTCCTTGGTGTACTTCCCTTATAGCAATGGAGAAAGAGCCATTAAAATGGAGTCTTAAAAGATGAAATAATGATATTTCTTAAGCAAGTGCGGAGAGTCTGGGTGTTGTATCTGATGTCATGGGTGGGAGGGTGTAGGAGTGAAGGGGACAAGAACCCAGACAAAAGAACCCACACATTTCAGGGACTATGCTGGCCACGGAACAGCAATGATGGCATTTGCTGTTTATTGACTGCTGAACAAAGTCATAAGTTATCTTCTCAAATTCACAAAATGCCACGAGGAAGGTACTACTTCACCCCCTGCTTATACCTGTAAGCATGGAGACTGGGCAAAGTGAATTTTCTCAGGGGCAGAAGAGCCAGCCAGCAACAACTGTGGGCTCTAACCCTAGGTCTGCTGACTTGAGAGTCTCCCACTGTAGAAAAAAAAAAATACGCAATGATGTTGAAAATAGGGCTACTAGGGGTGAAACAGTGACAGAGCAAAGAGGCTCCAGTCAGAAAGTAGTGTGGTGGTTTTGAAACAATGCACAACTGAGATTGCAGGGAAAGACCTGAGGAAGACTTGTGTGCTCCCAGACGGGTCTCTGAACGTCGGGGAACAAGATAGGTCGTTGTCAGGGCAAGCTTCCTGCTTGTGACCCCAACTGTAATGCAAGCATCAGGCTCACCAATCTGCATCGGTTCTTTATTCGTTCTAGTAGTTACACAGACACACTAGTCAGGACAGGGCCAGGGCCAGGGCCAGGGCTAGGGTTAGGAGGCTAGGAGGCAGACAAGCCACTGTAGGGTAAGTGTGTTAGTCAGGTTTTCACCTCCATTAGCCTATATAAGCAGCATCTGTAGTATTGTATCTTATTAGTGTGCAGTCCAGGGGTGTGTGTATGTGTAAGTGCACACCTTGGCCTAGAAAAGAGGGTTGAAGGGGAGAAGAGAGAACATGCGTGAATGAGTAGGAGGTGAGAGCCCAGAGAGCGTGTAAAGATTCCTGGGGGCCTGCGGGGCTTGCCTGCTTCCCAGCCTCCCTGGACCAGCCCTGGCCCTGCCCTGTCATGCCTGGTTTCTCTTGTGTAACAGCTAGAACCAATAAAGAACCTAAACAGATTGGTGAGTCTGATGCTTGGATGATAATGGGCACAATGAACAGGGCCTGTTACCCTACAGTCAGTAGCTAGGTTGGGCTACCCAATAGAATCTTCACAATCTTACTCTAGGCACTCTCTCTCTCTCTCTCTGGCATTCTCTAGTGCTCTCTCATTCCATGTTCTCTTCATGTGGTCTTTCTCTTGTGTGTTCATGTTTGTAATTTCATGTTTTACACTGCTCCTTTATCCCTTCTTCCCAGGCCCAAGTGAGTCCACTCATACATGCACACTGGGGCCAGGCATTCACAATCATGGGGAGGGTGGAATATGCTGGTTATACAGGTTAATGGAGGAAAAAAACTGACCACATCATTCACTCTACAATAGTTTGGATACAATAGTCTGCATACAGATGCCAGTGTCTAATCTTCAGCTGTGCTTAATTGAAATTGAGAGTTTGGAAACCAGCTATAATAAAATTGTAGGAGAAGAAACTAACCAACTAAAAAAATAGGTTGATGCACATACAAGCAAGAAATGATTCATGAATGTACAGTAAGAAATAGAGCCAGGATATGAATACACAGTAGGCATGTGCAAAATCTGAAAGTATGTCTCTTCATAGAGGAACAACACAAAAAGAAAACATCCCTTTTGTTAACCTTGATAGAATCATGGCAATGACAAGCTCAAACTGGTTCACGTGGGCTCATAAGCACTGACTGTTGAATGTCCAAGAATTTTGCAAGCCATTTGCTAAGCTTTGTCTTCTATACTGTCTAAACCTCATATTCATAAATGCAAATATTAAGATCAAAATTATACTCAAAGCAAACTGAAGTTTGGTCATGAATAAAAGACTATGGCAAAAATCAATAAAAGCATACAGTAAGAATCAATTTGCTATATAGACTTGATAGTAAAGATTATTTGAAATCATGAGCGATACATCCTTCATAGTCTTTATATAAACACACTTTATAAGCCTTTAAACCTCTACCCCCTTCTCAGTGAAAAATGGAAACAGAAGCTTTTGCAAAGAAGAACTGGTTTTAAAAGTTCATTTATTCAGATACAGGTGTGTTGTGATAGTGTAGTTTTTCCCTGTGCTAGTGGGAAGGCCAAGCATAAAAGACATGGGACATTTATAGCCTAATGAATTTGTGATTCTCAAATTTTCATGTACATTTGAAAAACAGATCTTTATAGCCATCAACTTATTCAGTAGTTTCACTTGGGTGCTTTACAGGTTCTGCAAACTTATTATGGTTTCCCCAAGACACATTGCTGGGGCCAAAACCAAAACAGCTATCTTGATTACTCACTTCATTTTCTGTTATTATGTTATAAATATTCTATGTCTAGTCAGCTTGAACTGTGGAAAGAAAACACCAGGACTGGGAGGCTTAAATGGCATGCATTTATTGCCTCATAGTGTTAGAGGCTGTAAGTATAAGATTAAGGAACTAGCATGGTTAGTTCCTGGAAAAGGCTCTCTTCCTGGCTAGGAGCTACCTTCTCACATGAGGAGGGAGGGGGTGAACTTGTTCTGATGTCTCTTCTCAGAAGAGACATCCTATCAGTGTTAGGGGGCTGTGGCCCCCAGTACTGGTGGTGCTGCATTAAATTAGCAGCTATTGTTCATTGGTGGGGTGGGTGGAGACTTGGAGAAGGGAAGCCATACCTGTTCATGATAGGATTAGTATTAGGGGATCTAAATGAGAGAAGACAGAGAACAGGGAAGGAAGGTATGGAAAGCAGAGGAGCAGGGAGGCTGGAAGGCCTCAGAGCTACTTCAGCCATGTGCCACTGCAGGGCCCTAAACTGGGCCAATGAACCCAGGAAGCATGTTGGAGAAACTTGTTACTTGTATAGGTTGACTTGGAAATTTAATACTTGAAAACTTGGTTTAACTTCGAAACTGCAAAGCTTGGAAGTCTTCTGGAGAACTGAAGAGAATTTGCTGTGTTGCTGTTTTCAATGTGAGATGTCTGTGTACTTACTGTGTTGCTGTATTGAGTGAGTTTTGCTGAAGTTGGGCCACTTTGGAGCTGGAGCTGAAAGAATGCTGGAGCTGTGCCTTTTGGAGAAGAATTGACAATGCCATCCTGGTTTTCCTCATTGAATTTGAATCTCCTGATTTTGGAGAAGGAGTGATAATGCCATCTTAGTTTCCTCTGCCTTGGAGTGAGTGGAGCTATCTCTTTGAAGAAAAAGTGATGGCGCCATCTTAACGCCTTTATTTATTTGACTTAAGGTGGGGCAGACACCCTTTTGTGGATTTGAAACTGGGTGGCCCTAACCCACCCCCCCCCTCCAGGTTGTAGCATTTAACAAGGTACTCTGCTCCCATTGGCTGGTGGCAGTTTAAAAAGGTCCGGAGGAGAAGCTGGGGGAGAGAAAAGTTGGAGGAGCGGCGTCCGGGTAGCGGCCAGAAGTGGGAGTTGGAGGAGAAAGCCCCCTGGAAGAGTGAGCTGGAGGGGACG
>PVHY01008791.1:0-59729 GCA_004024945.1 Uropsilus gracilis | reverse complement strand
AAAAAAAAAACAAAACAAAGCACTTGACACATTGCCTATAGAACTCATTTTAAGAGCTGGACGTGAGAGTATGGAATCGCCACAACTTAGCCCTGATCCTAAGGGCTGATCCTGATCCTATGTGCATACAACTCCTCTCATGGTCTGTGTGGCCTTACACAGTGTACACGCTTGGGGAAGAGCTCTAACTGGTGGAAATCCTGGCTCCTAGGTCCCAGTTGCTCCCAACCCTGCAGCTTAAGGTCTTATGTATGACCTCAGTCATGTGACTTAACCTCCTGAAGCCTCAGTCATCTCTTTGGCAAGTGGGCAGAATATGAATACCTACTCATAGTCCCAAGGATTATAGGGAATTGCCCTGTCTTATTACCCCGTCTAACCCCAGGGTACTTCTTGCAGTGCATGCCAGCATTCAGCAAACGTTTACGCTTGTATTTGTATAAATACATGAGAGAGTGTGAGGTTGCAGGATACACTGAGAGCGGATTTTTTTAACTTAATGTTCTTTAGGATGTCTTTGCAAAATATTATATTAAGAAAGTTATTATAGGACCGGGCATGGTGGCGCATGTCTGTAGGTGGCAGCCTAGGAAGCCATGGCCGGGGCCAGGGATCGCAGTTTGAATCCCACTGGGGGCACATGGGGAGACCTAGTCCCAAAAAAATAGCTGGGTGTGGTGGCATGCACCTGTAATCCCAGCTACTGGGAAGCTGAGGCTGAGGATTGCTTGAGTCTGTGGTACTCTGGGTAATGTGAGCCTGCAGTTCCACAGGCAAAAATAGCGAGACCTAGTCTCAAAAAAAAAAAAGTTATTATATTATTTAGTGTCTAATCTGGACCAATAAATACTATGTGCTTGAAATATGTTTGGTACATGAATGAATGAGTCTTGGCTCACCCTTTTAAGCTTGGTATGGTTATAATGGTTGAGTTGGCTTCCAGCAAGTGGACAAGTACTAAAGATGAATAACCAGTCATCCACTGGCTGACATGTATTATTTATATTTTTTAAAAGAAAACATAAATATCCATGAATGGGGTTTAGTGGTGCAGTTAAGTAATTCCAAATGAATTTAGAAAAAACACATTTGCACATTTATATGACTTGGTACCAAATATACCTAGAGGTCATTTCAATGTGCAGATAATAAAGATCATTCCTTCTGCAGAGAGGGAGTCATATTTTTGACAACTTCTCTGCAGAGCTAAATATACCCAAAGAAGGACCCCTCAGCTGAGTGAGAGAGCTGGCCGAGGCACAGTTCTCCATATGCCTTTATTGGTTTGATTCCTATCTGCTCTTCCAGGAGTGAAATGGCAAATGCTTCTTGGTAGGAAATGACCTCTAAATGGGAACTATAATGAAAAGCTGATCTCAGAAAATGTGATCCTGGAGATGGTTGGGAGTCCTAAGAGTCTTTCTGTGTTGGCATCGAGAGTGATTCGGAGGTCTTCAAAGCAAAAACTGTGTATCAGAGATGCGTGAGCTGCAGTCATACCCCCCACCAGCCACACCAGCCACACCAGATCTAGAAGAGATCAGCTCTGATCTTTGAGAAGAGTCAAGACAGACATGGAGTCCCTGCCCAGAGCCCATCACCCATCTCCTCCCACCTCTGACGGCCATCCTTCATCAGGGGGGCTAGCACTCTTGTCTGTGTCCAAGTAATGCAACGAGCAGTCCAGCTCTGTCCAGCTCTCTCCCAACACAGTGGACACCAGGGCCACCCCTCAGCTGGAAAACACACTATGGACCTGTCACACATTGTGGACCTGTCAGCCCACAGCTGGAAAACACTATGGTTCAGAAAGGTGGGGCTGTTCCAGGGGAGGCATGTCTCTTTGGCTCCACGGACCCCCTCCCTCCTACAGAGCAGGCAGCAGATAGAAGGGGCCAGAGCGGGATGCTCAAAAGGTCAACACCTGTAGGGCTCTGCTCCCCCTACTCTAAGGCAGCACCAGTCTGCAAAAACCAGTGATTCTCAACCCATGGCAGAAGAGTCTCTCAGGGGTCATCTGACCAAGTCAGGAGACGTGGGTTGTCCCATTGAGGAAGAGAAATGCTACAGCGTCTAGTGAGAAGGGTCAGAGAAGCTGCTAAACACCCCCACAATATGCCAGGGAATGCCTGCACCCCTATCCTGCCAAAGACTATCCAACCCCAAATGTTAACAGCATCAAAAGTGAGAATCTCTGTGAGGCGTGCCTGAGTACAGAGGACACAGAATTGCCCTTCAGACCCTACCACCGCCTTTGTAGGCCAGCTACTTTAATCTCTCTCTATGCCTCTGTTTTGTCGTCTGCAAAATGATAACCCTTTCATAGAGCTGTTGTGAGAAATAAAGGAACTTGATATGTAAAATTGGCTCCTCAGTAAATGTCATAAGTGTATCTGCAACGGGGAAGGAAGCTAACTTTTTGTTCTAAAATGTCTTTCTATGAACCAGTAAGTTTGGAAGAGGTTTGGACCATGAAAACAACACAGTTGTACGTTATTTCAGGACTACTGTGAATTAACAATCAAAAAGACATATGAATGAGTAGGAAAGTCTTAAATTAACACGTTTATACACTATGCTTCAAGAAGCTGTGAATTGTGTCGAGCTATACTTCCGGCAGGCTTTTCCCTTCCCACAAAGGAATCTCCCTACCAAAAGACATCTCTATGCCTTCTATGACCTCTAACTCACTCCCAGTTTACTCCCCCACGGCCAGCATCCAGCATCCCGACCTGGAGGGCAATCCCATCAGAGATGATTTGCTGCCCTCTGGTGGCAGAATTGGTGAAGAGCCGCTAACATTCTGTGTGTTGGTCGATTCTCTCAGTAAACTCAGAATGACTGCCAGCACGCCGAACTTTTTTTATATTGAGATACAATTAACATGTAATAGTGTATAGGCTTAAGGTAAAGAATATGTTGAGATGATACATGTAAATATCGATATATAGCATCATTTAACAGGCTCTAAGAGCTACAGGGAGTGGAAGATGGATTAGCCAGCACTACTTTCCAAATCCAGATGAAGACATTTGGGTTCCTGGGAAGCTGATAGCTTCAAACCTGTTTTATCATATGCTTAATTGGATTAGAAATTCTCTATTTCATACAAACAGAAATTATATAATTCCGTATGCTCCAAAAAGGAATTCCCACAAGTACTCAAGTATATCAAGCTTTACTCATTCACACTTAACCAAGGAGAGAGATCATTCACAAGCATGTAGATAGAAAACAAGGTCCAAACATGCCTAACATCCTTTTTCTGACTTTACCAGCAGTGTTTCCTATATCTCTTTATTTCTCTTTCGTTTTGTTTAGAAATGCTCCGAGTTGGGCAACTGAGAGGTGAATATGCAAGGGTTTTTTTTTAATTTATTTATATATAAATTTCACATCATTGTAATCCCAGGGACTCACCCCCTCCCTACCCTACCCTCCATTCCCCCCCTTTCTCTCCTGCCCAAAGTTGTGTGCTTCAGTTTGGCGCTTAGCTTGTTTTGACTTTTCCTCAAGGCTTTTGTTTATTTTTTCCCTGTATCCCATATATTAGTGAAACCATTTGGTTTCTTTTTCTTTTTGACTTGTTTCTGCTAATATGGTTTCTTCTAAGTACATCCATGTTGTCATAAAATCATAAAATTTCTCATCTTTGATAAGTAATATTCCATCGTGTATATATACATTTTTTTCATCCATTCATCTGGTTTGGGGCATTTAGGTTGTTGCCATGTCCTTGCAATTATAAACATCCGAGCACAGGTGTCCCTTTGTACCGACATTGAGGTCTTCTTTGGGTAGATTCCCAAGAGAGTAATTGCTGGGTCAAATGGTAGTTCCATTTTCACTAACTTGAGGGTCCTCCACACAGCTTTCCATAGTGGCTGAACCAGTTTACATTCCCACCAGCAGTGTAAGAGTGTCCCTTTCTCTCCACATCCTCACCAGCAATTCTTGTTGTCCGTTCTTTGGATGTGGGCCATTCTTACTGGTGTAAGGCGGTATCTCATTGTGTTTTTGATTTGCATTTCCCTTATTGCTAGTGATGTTGAATGTAATGGTTTTAAATGTAGCTAACGCACACCCCCTGCCCCCTTACCGACTACACCAGGCTATGGTCATTTGATTCCAGATTTTCTGCTGACTTTAGACGCCCTTCGGACCAAGCACTGCACCAAACAGTGCCTTTTCCAAGCACAGAGAGCTACTGGATTGATCCAGCCTGATGCTGCCTATGATCTTTTTATTTCTGATCTAGATTCAGTGATAGTAAAACCAGTTACACTTCCCTAGATATGAACAGAGTTGCCTGTAGGCTATGTCAACGGACACTAGATTTCCAGTCATTTCAGTGATCGTTTTTAGTTTTTGTCTTTATTATAAAACATTGTCTACATCTAAATAACACATACATGTGTACCATAAAGAACAGGAAAATACACCCCTACAGTGTTCATCACCCACATCAAGGAAGACAACTTTGACAAAGACACTGAAGGTCGGGAGAGCCTTATCTCTCCCCCTTCTCCGAAGGGGAATCCAATCCAACAAGATTTTCACCCCATTTGGCATACAGCCCCCCTTGAAAACCACGGAGACCAATTTTGATGGCTGGACCAAAAACTGGGCTTTCTGAGAGGGCTCCTCACAGAATTCATAGGGAGCAGAATTATCACCTCAGACCTGAAGAGACAGGAACCAGCAAGGCCTGTGGCCAACGCTGGTGCCCCCATGGGTGGTAACCTACCTTCCTTAGCTATTTATCCTTCATTCACGATTTAGTTTTCTGAACATGAGTCCTGTGCCCATATCAGGCAGAAAAAAATAGCTTCGACTCTCCACAGAGTGCCCCAGAGATGACTGACTAGCCCACATGTGCCTGTCTCTGCTTTCTTCCATCTTCCTATCAGGACAAGAAGTCTGGCAGGCAGAAGAGGAAGGGAGAATACACAGAAGGTTCCCTGCAGGTCCACGGGTACTTACCGAGCACCCTCCTGAGTGCACAGAAGTTTGGTGAATATTCAGGAAAGAAGAAAACACTCCCCTCCAAGAAGGGTGGAGTCTCTCCAGGATGGGAGTTTTTCCAAAAACGTTATCATGTTGGGGAAATCTTTGGCCATTGTGCTAAAGGATTTGGCTTTAGTAGGCTGCTATGTGATGTGGGTACTGAGCAAAGCTGTATCCTCTGGAAGCTAGAAGCATCTGGTCCTGTGTTTAGAGAAAGACCAACCCATAAAAATAGGCAACCAGGGCAATTTTTTCCTTAAAAAGACACCTTTCTTTTTGTTTCCCCATTCATCTTCTCCAAACATACTTCATTCATAAAGTAATGAACTATCGAAGAGATCCCTGAAAGTATAATCTTTGAAATTCATTCTGTTTCAATATTTCTGGAATGTAAATCCTTCACGAATAGCTAGAACTAGGGATACCTTTAGGCAGCAAGTTCCTTGCAAGTTCCTTTATTTCTATTTATTTAGAAATACATCAGTTATCTAACATTCCCAGAGCAATCTCCAGGGAGGGAGACTTTAGGCTTGTTGGCTTAACTTTCAGGATCTTTAAGCTACAAACAGAACAAGCTGTACAAAGATAAGTCCTAATAGAGTGCTGAGCACCCTCTGAGCCTTTCGTGGGTATCTCTCTCCAGCAGTGTGGGAGAGTCGGCGACAGTATGCAGTATCTTCAAAACATGCACTGGTGAAAGTGTTTGACCATTTAATTCTAGATTTAATTTTCACATGTGCCCATGTTTTCAAAGGGAACAAAAGGTATTTACCATTCATACCTCAATAACAAAAATAAAAGGCAGGCACTCCAATGACACCACAGACATATTACAAATTCACCTTTTGTTGCACAACATGTGATTTCCCCATGAGGAGAACGTGGATGTGCAGAAGGGCAGACCTGGAACCTTCTAGGCCTTTACTCTAGAACGACTGGCTGCACTCCCACAGGGGCCCCCTCCACCCAGCACCTGTGGGGTTGCAGGGCTCCAGCCTGCATATCAAAGTACATTAATGACAAGCATGAGATAGCAGCTTGGGAGAACAGGAGAGCCCCACATCTTCTGGTGGGTGGTCTCCCCAGAGTCTCTGCACATCACTCTCACCTGCACATTTGCTTCCAAGGTCAAAGTCTTGCATATTTCTTTGAGTAAATTCCAACCTGCATTTCTGGAGTCTAGAAGCACTCCCCTCCCTAGAATTCTGGGGCTTCTAGGAACCCAGCAGGAGGCCAGCAGCTGGATGCACTAGCCATGCTTGGCTCTAGGTAAGACTGTCTCCTCTGCAAGCTTAACCTCCTCTGTCCACTCTAAAGTGCACCTATGCAGCAGGTATGATTATGTTAAAAATGAAAAGAAATCAATGATATAATGGACTCCTGATTCTGTGAACCCGTGGATCTCACCCTAGGGATTTTAGTCTCCCCTACCCTTTACTCTCTCCAGGACCCTGAACATTTGCTCACATTTATGAGCGACAGGTAGTACTTCAGCAGGTGATGATCGCCTCCACTCCACCAGCCTCTCCAATATCCAATATCCAGGTGGGGTGGTACAGGACCCCCCCTTGGAGACAGTGACCATGGCCTGAGGGGATCTGTGAGATAACTGAACTTCCTCAGGAGAAGTTATGAGACACCGGGCAGGGGCCAGGTGAGTCCTGGGAAGTTTCCTTATAGGGGGTAGAAAGCAGCCCAGAAAGCTGAGGAAGCCCCATGCACCAGGACAGCTGACAGCACCTGTAGCATCTTCCCCAGCAAAGTTCCAGTCCACAACCATTGGCAGTCAGTCAAGGGAGGTCGAAGGCCTAGAGCCTGCCCCCTGCCACCTCCTCTGGCAGGAACCACCTGACCCTTTACCTCCCAGATTACCAGTGTCACTGACCACCTGGACAATTCCCATGGCCTCCAGTGAGGCTGCATCCAAACCCGAGATGGCTCGTGTGAACAGAAAGCCCAGAAGTTCTCAAAGAGTGGGGGAGTCACTGTCTTCAGGCACACGAGGCTCGAGAACAACCCACTCTTTCAAGGTCCCGCTTGCTCAGCTCCCTTTCAGCACGCTTTGTTTATTTTGAAACGGGATGAATCCTCTGAGAACAGGATCGCGCTTCTATCTTTGTTGATTTAATGACTGTACACACATTTCCCAACCACACACTGGAACACTGGGAAGGACCCATTCGGCTTTCATCTTTAGTAGACATGTAGCTAAGAGACAGACGTTGCTAAGGTTCCTGTGAAGCTTCAGTGTATCCTCCCTTCTCTCCCAAGTCCTGTCCCCAATTAGTGGAAACCTAGACCCTCAGAGCAGAAAACAACTTGGCAGTTTCTCTGCTCAGATCCTCACTGGACACTTGAGACCTCTAAAAAGTGGTGATCTCTGCTTGCACCTCCCTCACCCACCTGAGCCCCAGTGACAGGACTTCCACATACTTCCTTCCTCTTTCAGACAGAACTTAAAGGTTTCCCCTCTGTGAAATCAGTCACCTTCCCAACTCTGCAGTTCCCAGATCCAAAATGTTCTGAAATCTAAAAGCTTTTTTGTAACTCTGCTCACAGCCAAGTCATGTACATGAATTTTTAAATGATGAATCTATAGTTATCCTTTCAACACATGAGTGTTCTCTATCCCAATTACCTCTTACCCTGTGGTTTAGCATTGTTGATGGTCCTTCGCTGAGTCAACTAATGCATTAGATGTTCCAAAATCATGGCTTTAAAAAGAGATTCCTGCTCTTCTTCATGGAGACAATAAACTGCATTCATTTTTTTTTTTTTTAAGTTCAATGGCACCACACTTAGGTGGTCTTCATCAGCTCTGTGCCAGTTTTTTCCTGGAAAGTATTCTTCAAGTGTTAGGATTTTCTTTTACTGTAGAGTGAACTTAACTTGATGCTGTGTGTTACTCTTTGCCTAAAAAGCTAGTTGCTTGCATGAGGTTCCTGCAGAGGGACCCAGGGATCTTTCAGGCAGCTGGCTACTCCCTACCCCAACACCACAGAGCAACACCTATGACCACTGTTCCTGAGAGGAGGCTCCCAGCAACCCCTACAGGGGTTAAAGTAGTCACAGGAGCCTTGCTACTCTTCCTATTCAGAGGTGGAATCTATTCCTCCCCTCTGTCAATCTGAATCGGGGGTATCTTAGCAACTTATGTGAGGCGTAGAATGTGGTGAGAGTTACATTGTGAGTTTTGCAAACCAGAGCATGGGAGTCTGACAAGATGGCAGTAGAGTGAAAATACTGGGTTCCCTCCTCCAACATGCAAAACCAAATTGATAAGAAACAAAGCTAAAAACACCTGCAGGGGGGAAATAGAATTATTAGCCTACACAATAGAAGCATCAGCCTTGACCGAAAGGAAAAAGTCAGGTGAACTTTGCTTAAAGTAATTGCAGGCAGTACACCCCCTAAGAAGGAGGAGTGGCTGTAGTACAGAGCTCCCTAAAGCTATTGGCTGGGGCTCCGAAGAACCAGCACTGCAATGGATAAGGGGGTGTAGCGGTAGGCACCCAAGATGGAGGGTGAACTGCAGGAGAGCTCCCAAAGTGAGGGCACAGAGAGAGGACGACTGGTTTGGATCTGAGGCTCATAACCCAGAACAATTAATTATAAGCTGAATCCGGCCAGAGAGTCCAGTGCCCAGTTCTTGGCTTGCTCTCCCTTTGATCAACTCAAGCGCCCAGTTATTTTTCCTATAGCACGAGAGGCACCTGGAGCTGTTCTAGTGAAGGCCACATTGCTTTTGAACATCTTGTTCATAGGCCATCAGGTCTGGAGAAACGATGCCAGACCAAAAACTTGCAACAAGATCACATCTGGAATACACAGATGGGAGTGATTTGGCTTGAGAATTCTGATCAGCAGATATCATGGAATCTGGCCAGCTGGCTTCTCCCATGAGTACGCTGGAAGATGCACCAACCATGGCACAAACCCTAAAGGGCTGGAGATTGCAAAATAGGAGTCAGAAGCTATGTACCAGTGTTGGAGTCTGCTGCTGATGTGCACCACGATCTCAGATGATGCAGAAACTTATTCAAACCATGAATACAAAAGCAACTGGTTGATGCAGATGATGCGGTTGACCTCCCCTACCCCTCGATTTTTCATTAGATAGTGCAAGGCAAAGAATGCAAACCCTTTTGCCGTCGATCAAACCGTAGCCAAGCCCTAGACTGCCAAGTGGTAGTTGCTGCTTGACTGCTCCAAAATATAGACTTAAGTCTTTACCAAAAAAAGACATCCCCTTCTGCAGAAGAATAACAGTCCCCATTAGGTGCTGGCTCAGTCACTAGCAGACCACGTGCTCCTACACCTGGCACAACAACCATGCCTGTTTCAACTAAAATAGCGACTCTGATGTCCTTTCCAGGGCAAAGGTTTATAGTGCAAATGCCCACATCACAGGCTCCAGCTGTAAAAGCATCTATCCGACAACATCAGCAGTTCAGAATGTTCTTATTAATCCATCATTCATTGAATCCAAACATATTCTTACTACCACAGATACGGTGTCATCAAAAAAAAAAAAAAAAGAAAAAGCCTCTGAAGCATCCAGCACACTGAAGAGAGAACACGAAGCTGGTGACGATATCTGATCACTTAGGCCGGAATCGTTCTGGCCTAACAAAAACAAAGGCACCAGGTAGAGAGCAGAGGGGCTGAGCAGAGGTGGGGGCAGCTCTACTGGGCTCGTAGGCACAGAACGCCTACAGAGCACGCTGAGCTGGGGCTGGGGGGAGCAAGCCCTCTTGTTCAGAGGCCAACTGTCGAGGCTGTGGCATCCAGGAAGCAGCGGAGGTCCAGGAGTTAGGGAGAGACAAGGGGGACCCGGCGGGAACGGCTCTGGGCTGTGTCCTTTGGGCCACAGCCAGGGAAACAGCACAGTCAGTTGCACAATCCTACTGTTTGTCCAGAGCTACATTTTATCCTGAAGCTCTCTGCCCTGGGAGGTGACTGAAGAAGTCACCCAAAAGGACGGGCCGGGAGAGGAGTCAGCAGGCGAACGCAGGTGCGCTGGGTCAGCCGGCTGCCGCTGCTCAGCAGAATGGAGGCCCTCAACGCAACCATCCCGCTCAACTTCACCCTGCCGCCCAACTTCGGCAAGCGGCCCACGGACTTGGCCCTGAGCATCATCCTGGTGATCATGCTGCTCTTCATCATGCTCTCGCTGGGCTGCACCATGGAGTTCAGCAAGATCAAGGCTCACTTCTGGAAGCCCAAAGGGCTGGCCATTGCCCTGTTGGCGCAGTACGGCATCATGCCCCTCACCGCCTTTGCGCTGGGCAAGGTCTTCCACCTGCATGACATTGAGGCACTGGCTATTTTGATCTGTGGCTGCTCGCCAGGGGGGAACCTGTCCAACATCTTCAGTCTAGCCATGAAGGGGGACATGAATCTCAGGTAAGGCTCAGGGTGAGGGAGGGAGCAGGATGGTGACCGGGGGCCATGTTGAAAATGTTACAAGCGAGCGCAAGAGCTGAGCTAAAGCCAGCATGGGGGCTGGGTGGATGCTAGGGCAGGGGGTGGTGGGCATTTATCATTACGAGCTTATGCTGGGCTGCAGGCCAAAACTGGGGTGCATCTTGGCTTAAGCACTTAGCCAAAGGAGTCAACCTATCCTGGGACCATCCTGGAGATCCCTTACTCCCGGAAGCATCTCAGGTGGGGCGTAAGGGCTGTCTTAAAGACTTATCCCCAAGAGGCCAGCCTTGGAGAACATTCCCTGCCTCTGCTTTGATGCCAGCGGTCTGAAAGGGGGTGCAGGCTGGTTCAGGGAGGTCGAAGGGACTTGGAACCACATGAGCCCCTCTGACCCCCGCAGTGCAGGCTCATCCGGGAGGCCCCCTTCACACAGTGTTGCACCACCTCATGGGAGAAAATTCCTCCCTTCTGTTAAATCCAAATTCTTCCTGGGGGAAAGCAAGTCCTCAGTCTTCCATTCAACCTACAGGCAAGGCTTGTCGCAGCCTCTGCATCCTGAGGAGTTGAGTGAGTCTTGATTCTGGTAGAGAAGGAACATAGGACCTTGGTATCGGCGTGGTGCTCTGAGAACTCTGGGGGGTTTAGTGGCAGCCAAGCAGGGTGGGACAGTATAAGGGACAAATGGGGCTGGATAAGGTGGAGAGGAGGGTTGTGAAGTGAGAAACAGGTGCCCAGCCTCATCATTCAGAGGGAACCAATGAGGTCTCTCCCTACAATCCCTGTGCTTCTGAGGTTCCCTTTCTCCAGAGTTCCCTTTCTACAGTGACTCAAGAGAGGGACCTTCATGCTCTTCCACTCAGCCTCCTCATCCAGCACCTGGGGACCATCATCTCCACCTAGACCTCGTAAGAAATAACTGTGACAGTCCCCAGCTGCATAAAGCCCCTCCTTACAGACACATGTTACCACAGCTCAGAATCCATGGGAGTCACTGAGCCTGAATTCTCATGATCCTCACCTCAGCTGCCAGACTTGGAATTCCAGCTTGAGTTCATCTGGGACAATCTGCTATGTCGTTGAAGAGCTACATCACTATAATAGCAACAACAATATAATACCTGTTGTCCCAGATGGACTCATCCTGGTATTTTGACACTGGTAATAAAAACAAAACAAAAAAACCTGCCACCCACAGCAGGCAGCTCTTTACATGAGACCCTCATATATATAGCAGCCTGGGGCTGGAGGAGACACAGGGAGATGGTCCATTCCTTTTTTTTTTTTTTTTTTTGAGACTAGGTCTCACTATTTTTGCCCGTGGAACCACAGGCTCTTATTGCCCAGGGTACCACAGACTCAAGCAATCCCCAGCCTCAGCTTCCCAGGTAGCTGGGATTACAGGCACACACCACCACACCCAGCTATTTTTTTGGAACTAGGTCTCGCTACGGGCCCCAGGTAGGACTCGAACCGCGATCCCTAGCCCCGGCTGCTTCATAGGCTGAAGCTTACAGGCACAAGCCACCGTGCACGGCCCGTCCATTCCATTTTAGATGTGAAGGAACTGAGCCCCAGAGCAGCTAATATGTTTGTCCAAGGTTTGGGGTGAGAGCACCTCCAGTCTGTGCTTTCACTCATATGCCTTCAGGCAGAGCAAATGCACAACCAGCAAAGTAGCTGGAGTCTGACACCAGCTCTGGAGCAGGGTCCCCCTAATTCTGTGAGGTTGGAGTCCCCAACCCTGCCATGACATCCTGCTTTTCAAGAGAAGGTAGACTCTCCCTTTTTGTGTAAAATCCCCCAGTTCTGAACTACTGGCAACTCACTCAAAACATTTTGAAATCCTGTACAAGTCAAACAATCTGCACTGGAGGGCCCACTGCAGCTGGAGGCACCAGCCAGTCTGAGACCCATGTTGAAGCACAGTGCTGTTTCCCGTGGGGGCGTATGAGGGAGTCTTCAAATGCCGACTCCACTTTGCACAGGAGGGAGCTGAAGCCCAGAGACTTGCCAGAGGTTCTCGGGATTTGTGAGCCCAGTCCTGGGCTCTCCAACCCCCACCAGTTATTCTACCTCACAGCTGGAGGGGTGGCGGGGGGCAGTCTCCTTAATGGGCAGGCTGGTCTGCCAGATGGACCTCTCCAGGCAGCCAGTCAGGGCAGCCCCTTCCCGGAGGATACCACTAGACAACTCCCCAAAACTGCAGGTGAGCCACAGCCAAACACACTTCACAGTAAGTTTGGCTCGCTGGGACAGAAGAGAGCTTGCCAGAGAGAAATGGGCCACATTGCCCACCCTAGCTACCCCTCAAGTTCATATGCTCCTAATCCATTCCAGGCCCACAGCAGAGACCAGAGCTCTGGTCTCCAGACAATAGTCTGTGGGGACAACAGACTTGGACCAAATCCAAGGATTCCCACAGATTCCCCCCAACAAGCCAGAGGAACTCTAACCAGAAAATGGCTGCCATTCGGGTTCCCCAAGTGTCCCACTTTGCCACAGAGACTCTACTGGGTCCCCTCACAGCAACCTCAGCTTCAACCCTCAGTGCTTCTACTGAAAGGGGCTCAAAACCCATCCTTCGAGCAGGAGCACTGATGTCCAAAAGTCAGGTGTATGCCATGGGCTGAGAACATAGCAGTAGGGAAAATGGAAAACCAACGTGCCCCTTTCCACCTGAGCGACAGCCACTCTTGGAGCTGGCGTTCTGCGCCTGTCCCTCGGGGTGCACAGAGGATCACAAGAGTCACAGACACCGAGTTAGAAGGTGGGTGTCCCTGACCAGAGCCCCACATTTGCACGTGTGGAATGGCACCTGAGGTCCCGGAGCCCGGCTCCCACATGGGGCACAAGCACACCAAGTTCCAGAGCAAATTCCAAAACTCTTGACACACCAAGCCAAAGTAAGCATGACTCCACTGCCCAAGGACATCAACAGCAAGCACACAGGTCGTGTGTCACTCTCCCCATAAAGAGATCAATAGTGTTTCTTCCTCAGACCTTTTTCTTTCACAAAACAGCAGCTGCAGCTCTCCTGCCCACCTGTGACTATGCAGGTGCCACTCTTTTCCTTTCTCGTTTTCCTAATAAACCTGTCTTTTAAAAATGTTAAAAAAAAAAAAAAGGAAAGGAAAAAAATGAGTAACTAGTATTGAAGTCCCTTGTAGGTACCTCCCAAAATCCCATTCTGCCTGGAGTTTTGGCGCTAAGCATTTCCACATGGTCACTACCTGTCTACGTGTCCATGAACTAGACAAGCCGTTGTATTTGCATGTTTTGAATGTTCATATGAACAGCATCACACCACCCTATCATTTGACAACTTGCTTTCCCACAATGAAGGCACATAAAGAAAATCGCTCCTGTGCAGGCGACTGGGGCATGCTTCGCTTGGGCTTCTCCAGGCGGCTGTCAAACGTTTTGTGGCCTGTGTTGATCCCTGGGCTGGCAGGAGAGAGTACATGGTAAAAGCACGACTGCTGAGCAGTGAGTCACATTTTCAACAGTCTCCAAAGGAGTTGTTCTATCCATACCTTCCCTAAGAGTGTGTGAAAACCTCTACTTTCCCTTCTTTTCCTCTATACTTGGAATTGTCAGACCAATTTTTGCCATCAGGTGAGAGTGAAATGCCTCAGTGGTTTGAATCTGCTGTCATGGGGGTGTAGATTTTGGGTCATTTTTGTATCCTCTTCTGGAAATCCACCTATCACCTGTTAATGGAGCTGTTGTTTTTTCTTATTCATTTGTTGTCTAAACTGTAGTCACAAGGTTACTCGTGGTCTTGGGTCTTTACTTTCTGATAATATGATACAGTGTGCTTATTTTAGTCAAGTTTACCAATTCTTTTTCCATCACTGTTCATTTTTTGTGGAGGGTTCTTCTCTGCTCTCAAGGTCATGAAGATATTTCCTATACTTCTTTGGAAGTTTCAAAGTTTTTTCACATGGAAATCTTTCGTCCACCTAGAGCTTTATTTTTATATATGGTACAATCTAATTTTATCTTTTCCACATGAATAAATTCTCAGTGTTTTCCTCCAGCAACTTGATCTCCCCCATAGATCAAATTTACGAATACGTGTGGGTTTGTGTCTGAATCATCTCCCTTCTACTGATCTAGATGGCTATTCTTGTATCAGTACCACATTAATGGCAATGATTTTATAGTAAATCCTGATATCTGAAAGGTATATCCCCTCATCTTGTACTTCTGAAAATTGTTACTTTTGGCCCTTTACTCTTTCAATTGAATTTTAGGATTAGCTCTCAAATCCACAAAATATCTGTGCAATTTTGATTAAGTTTGCATTAAATGTATACATTCAGAAGTCGTTTGAGTATCAAGTCTTCCCATCCATGAAAGCAGTATCACTTTTATTTAGTCCTTATTTTATACCTTTCTATTAAATTTTATAATTTCCACCATCAGGCTCTTAGCAAATCTCTTTTACTCCTAAGCATTTTGTTGTAAATATTGTGAACATCGTAAATGCTATCCTTTATTTAAAATTCATATGCTAACTATTTTTCTTGGTGTATTATCCCAGTTGGTCATTTTATATTGCTAAGGTATTAAGAGCTCATTCTCTTACAGATTATACTGGAAATTCACTTGGATTTGCTCTTTGGACAGGCCTATTATGCATAGTGAGAGCCTAGTTTCTTCCTAAAGAAACAGTGCTTACGATTTCCAGAGGCATAAACAAGAAATGACCCAGAAGACAAATTCATCTCCAAAATAAGCTACAGTGAAACTTTTGTTCATTTAACTGGTTTTGTCCATTCAGGAACTTTCCGTGACTGTAAGAATCCCACCCTTGGTTGTTCTCTTAGCAGGCTGAGTATGGCTGACCACCAGAATTATTGTTGGTGGCCATTGTACATACAGTCAGTCTGGAGAGCCACACAGCCATTGTTTCAATGACTTGAGTCACTGGACCACAGAACTAATTAGCGTTGTAGTGTAACCATCCTGTCCGAGACACCAATTGTAGTGGAAGCATGAGGCTCATCGATCTGAGTAGCTTCTTTATTGGTTCTAGCAGATACACAGACACATCAGGCAGGGCAGAGGCAGGAGTCGCTGGGAGGTAAGCAAGCCCTCCACTCATGTCCGCCAGGAATCTTCATGCTTTCTCTGGCCTCTCTCTCTCTCTCTCTCTCTGGCGTTCCCTCACATGCTCTCACCCTGGGGTGATGATGCCCTTTTAGCCCCACCTCTCAGGCCCAGGTGTGCCCACTCACACATTCACACATCCACTGGCCCAGGCATATACACAAACTTGGGGAGGGCATAATACCACAGGTGCTGCTACTCCATTAGGTTTCCTCTTAATGGAGGAAAAAGCCTGACCAACTCACTTACCTACAAGGAGTTTCATCATTTATGTGGCTCCGCTGGATTTCATCCTGTTGTCTGATCCTGGACAGATCTGGTGTGTGGTTGGCTGCTCTCGAGAATACCTTCGAGTGTATACAACACCAGACAAGTTAATATGACGACGATGAGAATAACAAACAAGGATTTAAATTTTTCCTGGAGCAGAGAGTCCCAGAAGGGAAAATTCAACCAAATCCAATGGGTTTCAATTTCTTTATATTATTCAGATAGGCACAATGTGACGTGTGGCTAAATCACAACCATCCTGATTCCATAGTACAGGATGCACACCAGGATGTTTCATTTCAGGAGGCTGTGTTGCAGTGAGCCATCTAAATGAGTCCTTTACATGATGTGAGCACCAGGTAATTTAATCAGAAGCTTTTTTATGTTAAAAAAGGTTAACAGTTCAAGAGGTCATTAATTCAGTTTCTGAGTTTGGAGAGCAGCCAGTCGAGCTTTTTACATTTGAGTTTAAAGCATGATCAGATGGTGGGAAGGAGATGGCAGTTTCAGCCTGATGCATTTTCCTGGATCATGGTTTGACCATCTGAAGATGTCAGTCAAGTGTTTGTTGACTTTTCTGACATTTCCAAGTAGATAAAACTTCCAATTAACAATAAACAGGACCAGCATGTAACAAAGGATACACCTTCAATTTCTACTGAAATACAATTCTTTTAGTTATCCCATCTTTACCATATTGTAGTGCAATCATCCTGTTCATGACGTCAGTTGTAGTGCACAGGCATCCCAATCTGGATAGGTTCTTCACTGGTCCTAGTGGTCACACAGACACATCAGTCCCTTCCCCTCTTCCCAAGTATGCCCAGGCTCTTTACACTCTTGCCTGGCTATGCTCTTTCTCTGGTGTTTTCCTCACATTCTCTCTTCACCATGCTTGCATCTCTCTTCCCCCATGCTCTCACCCCAGAATGACGCTGCCCTTTTATCCTCTCCTCCCAGGCCCAGATGAGCCCGCTCACACATGCGCACACTCATTGGCCAGGCATGTACAATCATGGGGGTAGACGTAATATTGCAGGTGGTAGTCAGATAGGCTAATGGAGCAAAAAGCCCAACCAACTCATTTACCCAACAATATATATTTACATTGAAACCATTTTGTAAGTCGTCTCATTGAGCTTGGTTTATTTGTATAAATACAGTAAAAAGTGATTCTAAGTAATCTCAAATATGACCTGTTAGTCAGAACTTTAGCAGTAGTCAAGGGGGTGACTGGTTCTATAAGTTCAACCTTTGCTTTTGCTTTTTTTTTTTAATTGTCTTTTAGTAAGGAATCTCAAATTAAATCTTGAAAATCAACTTGGGTGAGGTGGCGCGCACCTGTAATCCCAACTACTTGGGAGACTGAGGCTAGGAATCACTTGAGCCATGGGTTCGAGACTACCCCAGGCCACATAGTGAAACCTAGTCTCAAAAAAACCCCAAATTAATTAAATTAAATAAACCTTGAAAATCTCTGTAAGCTAAAAAGTCAAGCTAAGGACTTGCCCTGACAGACTGCTACTGAATTTAGGTAACTGCATGCATTGTCCTAAGAAAAGAATATAGAGTTTCTGAATTCTGGAGGGTAGAAGTGTGGAGAAAAAGATATGGGTTTCAACCTTTGTTTACAAAGGTATTTTAACAGTTGCTATAAGTTGTGGGTATTAAAAGGAGTGGGGAAAGGATGTCCTATCAT
This sequence comes from Uropsilus gracilis, assembly GCA_004024945.1. Lineage (NCBI taxonomy): Eukaryota > Metazoa > Chordata > Mammalia > Eulipotyphla > Talpidae > Uropsilus > Uropsilus gracilis. The sequence goes on along the minus strand of PVHY01008791.1, from coordinate 42,211 downwards.
CTTAAAAAAAAAAAACCAACTAAATATTAAATAACCTGGAATGTTTTAAATAAAATCATAAAAACAATAATCATCTCCATCAGCTTATTTAGTCTCTTATAATTGTTTTGCCTATCTTGGGTTAGCTTTATGAACCAAGCAGTTTTCACACAGAGTTTTGGAAACTCTTACCCAGTTCAGTGCTGATCTTAAAGGTATTAGAAACTTGTATCTTGGAAGATTTGTCCAGACCTTCTCTCTGAAGAGGAAGCACTTAGCAGGAACACATTTGCAAAAAACATGAGTGAAACAATAGCTGTATATGACAAAAGACTTTAAAAAGTGCATGGTTAAGACCTGGTAAGAGTTCTATACAAATAATAATGTCATACACAAGAAAATTTGGTTATTTTTGTGAAATGCAAAATTTTTAAGATAAGCAAAATTACGATTGGTACCAATACAGGATATATCAGATATTTTAAATAATTTGAATTTAATGATATCTCATATAAATATCATCTTTAAAAGTTCAACATTACTTTTTGACGTTTTCCATGAAATTTAACATCAAATAAGTCTAAATAAAGTAACATTTATTTTTACATCATTCAAAATTTAAGCTGATATTAGAGACATCAAAAAAACTTTGGTAAAATGTCAATCTAAAATGCTTGCTCAAATATGATTGCAGGTCACTATGAAACTATACTTAGTTATCATTCAACCAAAGTGATCATTAAAAGATTTCAAAAACAAAGGCAGTAAGTTATATAGTCTCTTAAAAAATAACCCTTAGTTCTTTTCATATAGAAAAAAACCTCAATTTTAGGGGCATGGTTGCCCATGCCTGTAATGTCAGCCTTGGGAGGCTGAGGCTACGAATTGCTTGAGTCTGCGGGTTCGAGACTACAACAAAGTGAGACCTAGTCTCTAACAAAAAAAAAAAGACTCAAATTTTTCTGAACAATGAGAAATGAAGAACACAGGAAATATTTTCCTAATAAAGAGAATCTTTGTTTCCTAGGCAGATTACTGGTAAAGAAAACCCTTTTCTCACAATTTCCTGTTAAGAACCAATAATATAAGAAAAAACTGTTCTTTTAACAAAGAGAAAATTAAATTCTAATTTTATACCAGCATAATTTGATATTAAAATTCTGCCTCTCCCTTTTTGCTTAAATGTATCCATTTCAATCTTAGCTTGACCACACATAACATTCCTTTCTCAAGATTCCTTTTCCATAAATCTGCAACTTTTGGCCTATACATTTTTTTTTATTCTGGAACAATCATTTTACTTGGGGACAAAGCTACTTTCTTATATCTCTAGCTAAAAAAAACCTATGTTTTTCCTATCCTTCCTTATCCAAAAAAATAAAACTTTCTAATTTTCTTACCTACTTTTGAGAGTCACTTTATTTCATCCTTATTATTTCTATTAGTTTTCACTATACGTTAGAATTACTAGTCCTTAGAAGGCTTAATTTCTAATTAATACTAAAAAGTAAGTAATAATGGACTGGCAAAGTTATAAATTTATATTTTATAGTTTTTAGAAGTATGTTCTTCCTCATTGTAAATTTTTCAGTGTGACACAAAACATGTAACTTACCCAAATATCCTTTTCCTCTCCATAAAATTTAAAGAAACAAAAATAGGTAAGCTTAAACATATGCTTTTTTTGTTGTTTTGAGACTAGGTCTCGCTATTGCCCAGGGTTGTCTCCAACCCACGGGCTCAAGTGTTCCCTAACCTCAGCCTCCCAAGTAGCTGGGATTATGGGTGTGCGCCACCATGCCCAGCTTTATTGCTCAATTTTTAATGTTCATCTTTCTCAGAATGCTTTAGATAATTTAAAGAATGTCTATCATGTAACTTACCTCAAACTTTAAGATTTCAAGCTGCTGAAAAAATTTTTGGAAACTATTTTTAAATATACATAATATAAAGCATAATCATTGTTGAAAAATTCCACTATAAACTTTCACCTTACAGTCTCTTAAGTTACTAATGCTTAACAATTATGGTTAGCTTTTTTCTCATTAAAGTTTCATGAGACATTAAACATCTAATCATTGTCTTTCTTGCTGACAAATTTTGTTAATAAAAAAGAGCATGAGCTTATTTGACTTAACACAAGGGAAAATATAATTAATGCTGATTACTGTAAGTACAACTTTAAGCCAAAAAACTTAATCTTTTATTTACTGAAGATTAGCCCACATAACAAGAACTTGAAATCCATTTGGGTTTCTGTATTTCTAAGTGTATAATAGTTTTATAGAAATATTTCATTTTCTCTAAGTCAGTAAAAGAAAACTGACATACTGTTAGCAATATCATTTGGAGATAGAAAAACATCACACACTTAATAATCTAAGCGGTCTTTTTTTTTTTTTTTTTTTTTTTTTTTTTTTTTTTTTTTTTTTTTTTTTTTTTAAGACTAGGTCTCACTATGTTGTCTGGGGTATTCCCGATCTAGCGGACTCCAGTGATCCCCAGCCTCAGCCTCCCAGGTAGCCAGGACTACAGGCGCCCACCACAGCGCCCGGCTGCTTTTTCGAGACCAGGTCTCACTATGTTGCCCCAGGGTAGTCTCAACCCGCGAACTCAAGTCATCCCTGTCCTCTTGCCTCCCAGCGTTTGAATTATAGGTGGGCACCACTGCGCCCAGCTTCAGATTTTTTTTTTTAATATTTCACTTGTTCATTTGCTTCAGTGAACTTAAAAACATTTTGTAGAGGGGAAACAAGAATTTTGTATACTTGAAAGCCTGCAGGTACCCATTAAATTAACAATCCCATTAAGCTTTTAGTTCTGTGGCTAAGGTCTTCTTGAGACAAGGTCTCGCTATTTTTGCCCATGGAACTGCAGGCTCAGGTTGCCTGTGGTACCACGGACTCAATCCCCAGCCTCCGCTTCCCAGGTAGCTGGGATTACAGGCGTGCGCCACCACGCCCAGCTATTTTTTAGGTACTAGGTCTGTGTTGCCCTGGGCAAGTCTCGAACCGTGATCCCCAGACCCCGCCACAACCCCATAGGTTGTCACTTACAAGCACATGCCACCGTGCCCAGCTCACTGAGGTCTTCTCTTGTGCACGCGACTCTTGTCCCCAGCTTCCCTTAGCAATAGGAAATGGTACACTCACCTTCTAAGGTTGTTGGCAAAGGGAACAAAGCAATGTATGTAAAGTGCTTAGAGCAGTGCCTGGCCCATGGCAGGAACTCAACATAGTAATGGGGGGTCTCTGTGCTGTTTCCCACTCAGCATCGTGATGACCACTTGCTCCACCTTCTTTGCCTTGGGCATGATGCCTCTCCTCCTGTATATCTACACCAGGGGTATCTATGATGTGGACCTGAAGAGCAAGGTGCCCTACAAAGGCATCGTGCTATCGTTGATCCTGGTTCTCCTTCCTTGCACTGCAGGGATCTTCCTCAATGCCAAGCGGCCGCAGTATGTACGCTGTGTCATCAAGGTAAGAAGTGGGGTGTGGGCAGTGAGCAGCACCGCTGCCACCTCAGTGTGTAGCTTGAGACAAGACATTGGGGCTTTGTCCTTCCTCATTTACGAAAAAGTGTACTAATTCCTATTACACCGACTTCGTGAGCTTGTTATCTATAGAGCACTTCTGAAGAGAGGAAAAACAGCAAAATGCCACACACAAGACTATACAGGTACAATGATGACTTTAATAATAAAATTGTATTTGTACTTTGTTCTATTTTGCTATAAATGCTGAGGATTCACTATCCCCGGAGTCCACTTTGCAGAAGTGGAAGTAACCCTAGGGAAACAATATCCAATGTGGTGTACCATCTAGTATTAACAGAATACAATGAAGACAGGCTTCCTGGAGGAGGGTTTGAGCCAGACCATGAAGGAAGGGTAGGATTTGGGTCCTCCTGCGGTCTGAACTAAGTTCAATGGAAAGCAAGGGAAAATCTGGCTGGCTGGACAGAAATCTTGAAGAGATCAGGGATTGGTCTACACCGTCAATATTTCAGGAGTGGGAGCTCTGAAGAACAGTGGAGCACCAGGGGCACAGTCACAGCATATCATCACCCCCAGAAGTGTCAGACTCTTGGAATGCAACCCAGATTGTTCTACCCACTGTGTAGACCTTGGCGCTGTTGCCACTCCATGCTGGTCCTCTAGAGCAACTCTGCCTCCTAGCCTCTGACAGCATGGGACAAAGAACCTGTCAGTTTTTCAGGGCTCATTCCCACTACCATTGTCAAATGGCAGATTTGACAAACAGTCCTTGCCTTGGTGTGGTCCTAACACCCTCAGCACCTACTGGAAGACACTGAAGCCACTTCATCTCCTGTGCCTGACCCATGACCCTAGCTCAGCTCGTGTCCACTAGTGTGTTCAACCTCAGAATCCTTTCATGGATCGTGGTCCCTCTCGCCAGCAGTTATCCTCCTCACTCTTCCTGAACGTCTCTGTATCGGTTCTCTTCTACACTGAGACAGGATCACACTTATCGTTGAAAAACTTCTTTGAATTCCACTTCCCATTCCAGCCCCGTCCCTCCCTGCACTTCAGGAAGGACCACAGCCCTTCCACTCTTCCTCCAGACTTCCCGCCAGGGCTCTGATGGGAAGATGCAGATGCCTCACGGCTCAGCTCTCAATTCTAGGATTACTAGAATCCCTGCACCTAGGTGTCCCATTCACTCAGGAGCTTAGTGGCTACCTGCCCCACATCCCTTGATAAACCCAGTATGTCTCAACCTGAGCTTTTAGGGACTTTAGGTACGGTTGATCAGTGGCTCCTTCTCACTCAGCTTCCATGACTGAGCTCAGGTTCTCTACCGTCTCTCTAGGGCTTTTTAGACTTCTTGTTCATTCTCTGGTAAAAACTGTATTTGGGTCAAGTGTTCTGCTGTTCTTGCATTTCCTAAGCCTGGGGTACCGTGCAGACTCCTGGTGGGTAAAAAGTGAGCCCAGTGGGAGATAGGGTGCAAGATGGGCTTAAAATTGAGTCTTTCACACTGAAGAACATTTGCAAAGTCAAGACTGGCTCCACTTTGAGATCCAATTCATTTCAAGGATCATCTCCATGGTGACTTTCAGATTACGGGTAGCCGCAACTCGCACCTGACTCCAGAATCCATTTATTAACTGCTAATCTTTCTGCCTGGATATGCCTCAGGCATTTAAATTGTCTTTAAATGTCCTCCCAGTGAAGGTCACTGGCACTAAGTGCCCCCACTGCTTGAAACAGAATCTGTAGTTAACCCTATGCTCCCCTCCTCCCAGTCACATGTACCAAATTAAGATGCCAATTCTAGCTCGCTTGCATTCTCATCCGTGTGCACTCTGCTCATCACTTTACTACACAACTAGAGCATTTTTCTTTTTTTGCCCATGGAACCACAGGCTCACGTTGCTCGTGTTACCATGGACTCAAGCAATCCCCAGCCTTATCTTCCCAGATAGCTAGGATTAGACACACACCACCACACCCAGCTATTTTTTGGGGACTAGGTCTCACTGAGTTGCCCTGAGTGGGACTCGAACCCCCATTCCCAGACCCAGCCTCAACTCCATAAGCTGTCACTTACAGGCACACGCCACTATGCTCAGCTTTAAAGCAGTCTTCTAACCTGAGTGTCGAGTGAAAACTTCACTGCTTACTCTCAAAGGTTCAAATTCCTTAATGTAGCACACCACCTCTATTTGTTAACTTTGTCTTGACTTTCCTTTGCACATGCTCACTGGACTCACTACTCCAACCCACCCTTCAAGTCTGAACACAAGTAGCACCCCTTCCAAAAGCTTTCCTTACCCCACAAGCCTAGGTAAGACAGTTGTTCCAATCAACCTCATAGCACCCAACACCTACCTCCACCCTTTTATTACTGTATGTCCCTATTTTATTCCCCACTCACCTGGAAGTCCCTCAAAAAGCCAGATCCTAAGATTGTTTGACACACAAGTCCAAGCCCCTACATATTACCCCCAGACTGAGAATAAAAGAACTCCTGTCGCTCATGAGGGGGGGGGGGAAAAAAGACACGTGTTTGTGTTTATTTTATTCAAGACTGTAGTAGAGGAATAAAAGGCAACAGAAAAATGACTCTGTAAGGTGTTTACCTCAGAGTAACTTCTCCCGAGGTGAAAACAATCTCAGATCTTAATAGTGGAAAGGTCTTCCAGATGATCAGTCGCCTACCTTATTCACCTTTCATGAATGAGGCTCAGCTACTCGGCAGCCATGATTCTCACCAGCCTTCCACTCCTGTGGTATTGCACACCCACTGCCCAATTCCACAGCCAAGATGAAGTCAAACTGATTCCAAAAAGCACTAAAAAGTGGGAATATGTACCTGGCTGAACACCAGTAATGAAGAGCCACATCAAAAGTGACCCACAATACACAGCCAGTAGCTTGACATACTTGGCTCCAGACGACCCACTACATCAGCAGCTCCATTTGATCATGCGCACCTGAGCGGAGTCACTCCTGTGAAGATGCAAATGTGTGTGGTCAAGACTCAAAGGCTGAGGTCTCCTTGCTTTTTTTTTTTAGCGCTTGCTCAGGGTATGCTCATGTTTCATCTGTTCCTTAAAAGTTTCCGCTTAAAATAAGCTGAAAAAAAATACTAAACAATTGCCCCCACTTGGTCCTCTTCAGACTTTTCAATTGAAACTACCTATACTCTGGGTAACTGGCTAAGGAAGCAGTATCTGCTCACATCACTCAGAGCAGCTACATTTCCTAGTTCAGAGATAGACCAAGATACAATTTCATGGACTGTCCATTTTGGAAAACAAATCAAGTGCCTCTGGGCAAGGGTTTACCCAAGGCTCTGTGCCTAGGTTCATGAAGTTAAACTTGCCACAATCCAGAAGCCAGTTTTACCTATGCCACCCATCATTGTTCATTAAGGGTCTCACCACCACAGGGGCTCAAACCACAGCATCTAAACTTCACCATTCCTACTGCTGACGAACTGCTGACTCAGCTTTCTACAAACCTGACTTCTGCTCTCAGCCTGTCCTTTACCACTTGCCTCTGCTCCTGCTTCCCTAAAACTGCAAACTCCCTAAACTCACGCATTCATGAACATATGAAAGCAACCTTTGTGGAAAGTGTGGACCAGCCTATGTCCTGAGCAACCATGGCTGGTTACTCATGAACGGAAGCTCATTCAATGGACTACAGAAAGGGCAGGCAAGTCACTTGGCATGAAACACAGCCCCATGGAGAAGCAACTGCCTGATGTTATATCTCAGCAAGAAGTTGTCAACCTGAGATTTCCACAAACAGGACTGAGGATGACAGGAAAAGGTGATGTGATTGCTCCCCTTTACCTTTAAACTTACTGCTTCTCACATGCCAGGTCCTATACTGTCAACCTCAGTGGCTCAGCTAAAGAGCCACAAAGTCAACATACGCGCCTGGGTCAGAATGTCAGCATTCATAACCACTCTAGACACCCTCTCCCCCCGCCACCCCCAGTCATTACAAGAATGAAGCAATGAGTAGAAAGCTCAGAGAGCTTCTAGATTCATGGAACACTCCTGCAGCCCCTCCATTATCCATTGCACTCTTGATGGAGGGGAAACTATCTGGTCACTGGAAAAAATTTAACACGCAAAGGCAAACTTAATAGTATTAAATAAATTGTTTCAATAAAACTTGAAGCATGTGGTTATTGCTGAGAGATGTGAAAGTCACTTCTATCCTGGGACCGGATGACTACTTGGTACAGGTGTTTTTCATTATTTCATTTGCAACATGAACTTGCACTTAAAACAGCATTTCTGTTATATCTACCATTTCTTTAAATGGTAGTAGGAGATACATGCCAACTGGAAACGCAATCAGCACGTAGTCATTATGAACTAACCTATTGTTCATTTGCTTTTACTCAAAAGATGAGGAAAAATACTTTAAACTTACACATGTACTTTCAGTTTGGAGTGTATCATTTTTCTAAAATGTAGACAAGTGTACTTAAAGTCTGCATCATCTCATGCTGAAAAATTTTACACTGCAATTCCTTCATAAAATTGCCCACTGAAAAATGTAAATATGTAAGCTATAAGCACAAAATAAAACATTGCTTTAATATTGAATACTATATAAAAACATTAAACCTAATATTAAACATTAAAGCAATGTGTTTCTTTTTAGAGCACTTACCTGCATTTCTGGTGCTGTAATACCCAAGGAATTTGACTCTTTGGGAACTTCCTTCATATCCAACTGTATGTCATTCAACCAAGTAGGCGGATCCTTAATGGCTATACATCACTTGGGGTCCAAATACATTTATTTCCTGGCTTGATTACTCATATTTGCCAGTTTCACTTCAAGTACCTCTTGGGAACTTCCAGAAGTAAAATTTATCTTAAATGAATCCCCTACCAATACCGGATATATGGGACATAACAGGTTCTAAGAGTAACTTCTGAGTTCAAAATATTTGGAGCAGTGACAGTATTGCAGGAGTATGAATACAGGCTACAGAGATTATAACCTTGAAAAAGAACTTGCAATTTACCAGATCTACTTTACAGTACTGTAGTCTCATTCCTTCAGTCACAGCACCTCACTGAAAAATGGCTATCCAAAGATGACATCAAGCTGTGCTGGGCTTGAGGCTTTAGTGACAAAGGTTGTTAATCACATCTATGTCTTCCTCCAAACAAGCTTCCTACTTATTAGAATTCCAAAATGATGGAAAGATAAAGGTCTTCTCATATGTGCTCCCATTTCCTTTACTAAAATGTTTTCCTCTGCCAGTGCCCACCATGTTTGCCCAGTCCTCTCCCCTCCCCTGACCCCCACCACCACTCTTCTAATTGGCCTGTTGTTCTTGTTCACAGGTAGGGACGATCATCACGGTTTTGCTCAGCGTGGCTGTCATAGCACTCTCTGCCATCAACGTGGGTCGCAGCATCATATTTATCTTCACACCACACTTAATGGCCACTTCCTCCCTAATGCCTTTCATTGGCTTCCTACTGGGCTACATTCTCTCTGCTCTCTTCCGCCTCAACGGACGGTAGGTATTACTTTAGTTCCCACGGTCCCAGGGGCCTCATTCTTGTCCTGGTTTCTCATGAAAAGGATGAGGAAATTCATGATCTGGAGAAGGCATAGCAATATATTCCAATCCATCAACTGAACAAGGACCTTCGGACTGTGAGAAATACTGCAGAGGAAAGGCATTGAATGATTTAGAAACATGAGGTAAATCCAAAAATCAAAGGCATCTAATCAAAGAGCAGATCATGGCAAAGTATTTCCAACAGAGCCTAAACTTCATCTCTGCTCAAGTCCCTGGCCATGCACAGCAGGAAATCATGTCACCATAGGCCAAGTGCTAATGCAGTTTCTTCCTTTCCTCCTATGCTTAGGGAGTCATCTGGACAAGGACTGGTGGGGTGACAGTTCTGTTAGGTGGAAGCCAGAGCTCACACATGCCTATGCTATCATCTAACCCAATTAACTGAACTGGTAACTTTACAAAGTTTGAACCTCCTGTGGAACCATCAGACCCCCTGCCTAGACAGAGCAGCACTGCATTTCAGGGACAGTTTGTCATAATAGGTGCACAGGAGCTAGACACTAATAGCACCCAAAATCCTTCCCCCTCAAGTTACTCTTAAAATTAAAATTATTCATTTTTAAAACCATGCTAATAAAGTTTCTACAGAATATAACACAGGGGCATTCAGACAAGGCAACCCAAGAGCTGTCAATGACCAATGTCAATTTTCATACAAATGGCCACATGTGTTATTAACACAGTAGTCTCCATACTGTGCCACAATAGCCATCAGGTCTTTAATATACTAACTGCAGTTAAATATAAACATACCATTAAATATAAACACTACTCTCCTTAATGTGTGATATGGAAAGCAAGAGTGTGTTCCAAAAATAACAGGGTAAATCAAATTTGTCTTTAAATCATGTTTCAAGTCCAAATTTAGGGATAAGGTATTCAGACTTTAAAGAAACCTGCAGTCCAAAGTAATTGTTCAAAAGCCACATTAACTACTGAACACCGGTACACACCTCCCTTTCATCCCTCACCAAACTTTTCTCCATTATTTTACTTCGGAAATCCTACAAAAGTAGAAAAATACACCAAGTCACTCAATTAAAACCTGGTGTCTACTGGTCTCCACCTTTCAAAAGGCTAATGACTACAAAATGAGTTAACTAGGTTTTTCTTGAACCCATACACACTCCATCTAGCTCACATTCATCTTCCTAGGTAGTACTGTTGTTCCATGGGTCTTACGAACACCGGGTGGGGAGGCAGGGGCACAAGGATACACCTTCATATCCTTTCTGTGAGGACATATAGGGTTTCTAACTCACAGATGCAGACGCACTGTCAGCATGGAGACTGGATGTCAGAACGTTCAACTGTGCTCCACCATTCTCAATGTGACCTTCCCCCCTGAAGTCATCGGACCACTTTTCTTCTTTCCTCTCCTCTACATGATCTTCCAACTTGGAGAAGGCCTTCTCCTCATTGCCATTTTTCGGTGCTATGAGAAAATCAAGCCTCCCAAAGGTGAGAGTATTAATAGTTACTGGGGGCACTGCACTCCCTTAAACTGTTCCTGCTGGCACACTTCTGGGCCCTTTGGATGGGACTTTTTTCAGATCACTAGAAACAAGATAGGACCAAGAAGGGGTAGACACAGAAAGAGCTACTAACTACATTTTATATCTGCTTTCTGAAATGGTAATGTCCACTGTGCACATTTGCCTTCTGGGGCACCAAGAAAGTTCAGGGTGAGGATATAAGCCAGATCTGTTCTGAACATTAAACTAGAGAGCTGTGTGAGAACCTTCAATTCACAAAATTCCAGGTTGTCTCTATGCTATTCAAGCACTTGATTCTCAGGGTCTAGAGCCATGTCAGAAGCTACAGCATTGCTGACACCCCTACTATAAGGGGAAACTTACTAGTAATGCAGGGTTCCAACTCTGGCTAGAGTTAAGAAAACAAGTGAAAGCCTACTAAGCAGTAACAGTCACTATAAACCTAAGTGAGTACAATTTCGTACTCGAACCTGACTTCTTGTGGACTAACTTGTTCCTGGCCGACAGCACCTTTTAAGATGCTCAGAGAATTTCATTTTCTTCAAAATATTACCGAACCTCAAGGTCTGTTGAATTCCTCAAATGTGCACTTTTAAGCCCAATTCTTTTTTCTAAACCACTTTATTTGGTAACACATCACAGTATTTTCTTTAACTCTATTAATTATTATCCCTAATCACTCAAATTCTTAAAGGTCCTCTTATTTCCCCATAAAAATGAAAAGCTACTTCCAAGACCTTTTCAAGACCCTAAGGTTTTACACCCTACAAAGTATTAACTTCCTCTGCTAGAATTGCAGCAGCAAATAAAGTTGTAATAAGCTAAAATGTAATGCTGTAAGTGGTAGCCTCGGAAGCCGTGGCGGGGATTGGGGATCGCAGTTCGAGTCCCACTCAAGGCAACATAGTAAGACCAAGTTAGCTGGGTGTGGTGGCAAGCGCCTATAATCCCAGCTATCTGGGAAGCTGAGGCTGAGGATTGTTTGAGTCCGTGGTACCCCAGGCAATGTGAGCCTGCTGTTTCACAGGCAAAAATAGCGAGACCTAGTCTCAAAAACATAAATTCTGTTTATCGAAAGCTAGAATGAAACCAAAAATTAGCTCACTATATACTCCAGAACCACTTTAACTACTTTGTTTCAAATTTACTTTCTCTAAAATCTTTACCTAAAGCTCACTGAGAGGAACTCATATTTCATATTAAGTCTATACTCTTATCAAAGTTGCTGAGAGAAGTTTCTGATCAAATGAACTAGGTTCCCAAAATAGTAGTTTCAATCCCAAAAAGGCCTAGAATATCCTCAAAGGGCACATACTAGGGGTGATCTGACTCTCAAAACCCAAAAGCTCCACTCACAATGTACAGAAGACTCCTGAGGCAATACTCAGTGAAAACAAGTTATGGACTAAACCCAAATTAGGTCCTAGGGTAAAGAATCTATCGGTTTGTAAAAGCTTTTAAAAACTTCTAGATGGGAGATTAAGGGGGACCCTAACTCCTTGGGGCTCATGATCTTACAGGAATAAAAAGGGGGAGCACACAATGTGGGTCTGACACTCCCCTGGAAGACTCCCAAGCTCATTGCCCCTATTAGATCCCTCTTTGTACTCAATCTTGCTCAAACACAACTCCACTACCTATCTGCAAAGTTGTAGATACAATAGAGTCATCATTTTGCTTCCTGATTACACCTTTCCTTAGTATACCTTTTGTTACTATTACCACTAGGGATGCTGAGAAATCAAATCTCCCCTGAGAGTTTTAAAGTAATGAGAAAGATGACGGGGGGAAAGGGGTATTAACACCTACCCACAGTAAAAGTTGTTTTCCTTTTATCTTCCAAATTAAAAATTTTATACTAATTACTGTTTTCTCTCCCCCTCCCCATAAACTATTTTGACTTTACAGACAAAACAAAAATAATTTACACAGCTGCTACAACTGAAGAAACAACTTCAGGAGCTGTGAGCAACGGTACCCACTAAGGGAGCAGAGTGCTCCCTTGCACAGCCTAGCCTTCTCTCAGTGGCCTGGACTGTGGTCAGAGAGCAATACCAAAAGCCAGTGGGGTAAGCTACAGAAAACAGAATAATGAAACAAACAAGGCAAGTCTGAGCCTTTATTCACCATTTCCAGCAGAAACTATCAATCATCAGGCCTTACCTGGAAGACTGAGTCTACTTGAAACGTCTCACCTATTCCCAGTTTAGAATTTGATACTTACAAAAAATAAAAGAATTTGATATTTGTTTAAACAAGGGCATTCAATGACAGCTCTATGAAAAGCTGGGACCAAAACTGCCCTTTCCCCTGGTTTCTGCATTACCATTAGCTGACAGGCCTACAAAAAGGCACCCAACTTTTGAAATAGTCATTAAGTAAGATTTTTACCAAAGACGACAAAACAAATCATGTTCCCACTTTTGTCCAAAAATTAGAGCACTTTAGGATTTCAGGACTGTAGGTCCTTCCTAACCTTAGAAATTCAGGCCCCATTCCTTCCCTTGACATCAATGGAACTAAAGTTCCTAAAAATACAAGTATGCTTATAGAGAAATAAAATGCAATAGCTATCAACTCAATAATGTAGCCATAGTGAAAGAGACTCATTTGGAGAAGACAAAACCTTAATAAGGAAAAGCCAGACAATAAACACCAACTCACTGTTTCACTAATCTAATGATCTACCCCATCAATTCATTGTTTCAGTGGTTTTCACATGATGTTCGGTCAAAATTCATAGCACTGAAACCTAGTACCAACAATATGCACAGGTCACTAAATTTAAAGATACTCAACTAGAATTCTTATTGTTTCTTTAATTTAATCATTTTGCATATTACTCAAACACTAGCGAAAGATGAATTAACAAGTATTACCATCTGCAAGTAGCTAATGCCAGCTCCATGTCATTTTTAATAAGGTCCAAATGAAATTTTAAAGTTGTAAGTCTGATAAATATATAGATTAGCACTCCTACTACTACAAGATGAATCATCCAATTTAAATTATTCAACATTCCACATCATTGGTTTTACATGCTACATAAACTTAGCTGTTCAAATTGTTTTCCCTATCTCACTGGCATGATCTGCTAGCTAACTTGATAAAAACAGAACAAAGAACAAACTTAGTATCTTGAGGAAGGTAGGTAGGGAGGGACTTGAAATACATTACCTTCAAATGGATAGAGAGGACTACAATAAGGAATACATAAACACAGGAAACCAACCACACTGCTCTGCCAAAGACTGGTCCTCACACTAATTTATTACATACTTTCCTCCTTCATTAGGACAACTCCCATCCCATCCTGAATCTGGCAATTCAAACTAACATGTTGGTTCATACAACTCCAGTCATCTCTGGGACATGTTCAAATTAAAAGCCTTATTTTACCAGCTAACATTTTATAATAGTAAAGCAGTAAGCCAACTAACATATATGTTATATATGCCAGGGTAAATAAAGGTGGGGGGGGGAGGTAAAATTTCAAAGTACACCAGATTACCCTGAACTACCACATTTAAAATGTCCACCGATTTGATTAAAACTTGTGTTAACAATCTTCAGATACACAAAGGGAAAAACCTAGGCTGTTGCCCTCCATCCAAGTCAACATTCAAATTCTCCTTAGATTTTGTCTCACAATTTAAGGATCAGCTTTATAATTTTATGACCAAGTTCTACAGAAGCTAGTCTCTGATGCAAATACACCAAAAATCTTTCAAATCTAACCCCAGAAGAGTCCCACTAACCAAGCCCTATACTTTGGGGAAGCCAGAAGCAATCATTTAGTGTCCCTATAATTTTGCTTTCCTCAAAATCCCTGTCAGGCCAAGGTAGATACAAATATTATTTAAGGGTTCTAGAACTAGTTCCTATATACTATTTGGATTGACTTTCTTCCTCAATTTTAAAATATAAAATGGTAGTATTACATGACAGTTTTAAATTACAAGGTTAGTTGCTAGTAATCAGTCCAAGATTCCTAAGAATCATTTCCTGCAGCAAAAAGATGCTAACCTAATAAAGACAGATCTAAAACCTTAAGTATCTTTCACTCTGACACGGTTTTTTCCCTTAACATCACACTCATGTCAAGTACACAAAGCATCTTAAGCCCATTAGGAACATTCTATGTGCACTGACTAATAAAGGTAACCTGATGCCAATACAAAAGATCAGACAGAGTCCAGGCAGGCCACACACAGGGAAATTATAAACAAAAGGTCAGTCATTATTGGGTTGAAATTAACTTCCTTGCCTATTTTTGGACTAGCCTAGAAACATCAAAAGTACTATCTTTAAAAAGGTCCACCACATAAAACAAATGATCACAGGATTTTCTACTGAGAATTTAAGTGTTAAATAAACGTACATGGGAGGAAGTAAATATACTTCCTTCAGAAAACAGACAAGAACAGTTTTATAATCTTTTATTATCAATAACAAACAGCTGCTTTAATGTGACTTTGCCAGGCAGCTGTTAAAAAGTGGGTGAGGACACCCCTGACCCTAACAAGGGAAACTCAAATTAAGCCTTTATGTACAAGCAAATTTAGAGCTCTTTTATGGGTCCAAAGCTATTAGTTTAATTGAGATATTAAACTAATTCTGATTGAAGGTATTTTAATAACCAGGAACTAAAATACTCAATTTTTCCTAGTACAAAAAAAAATTAAATTGGCTTTAGTTATAAAAGAGCTCTGTCAATATACACAAACTATATACTTCAGACAGTCACAAAAATGTGAGCGGAAGGCTTATCAAAAGACATTTAATACAATTAGTTTTCAACAACCCCCTTGATGGTCCACATCTACAAAGATATCCAGCCCAATCCCAACCCCCTCCCTCCAAATCCCACCCCCACAGAAAAGCACATACTTACCAGAACTTTTAGCAAGTATGGTTTGGGAATTTGGTTTTTTGTTTTTTGTTTTTTTTTAAAAAGGCCCCCAGGGCAAGTTATTTACAGTTTAATTGCCACTGTCAACTGATCTGGACCTTGATCGGGACCGGGATCGGGACCTCTGGCGATCCACAGATGCTGGAGACTTAGATCTACTTGAAGAACCACGCTTTTGGCTCTTCTCAGGCACAGGAGACCTACTAACAGAACGGGACTTGCTCCTGCTCCTGCTCCGGCTCCTGGACCGACTGTAAGACTTGCGACTCCGAGAACGAGATCTGCTCCGAGACCTAGAGGAACTCCTGGTCCGGGAACGAGACCTGCTTCGTGACCTACTAGGAATGAGAAAAAGATAAAAACTAAGCGGCAGGTTCTACAACTCCATTAAATAAAATGTGACTTAAAACACTGAAGAGGTACCTGTGCCTTTTGCTGCCTTCAATTAATTTGATTTTTCTCCCATTTATTTCCTTTCCAGAAAGTTTCTCAATAGCATTCTTTAAGTCGCCATAAGAGGCGAACTCTACCACCCTACAAGAGAAAGAAAATTCCTTTATGAAGTTATATACATCTTTTAATCTCAAACAAAAAGTACGCTAGACTAAGTACCTTTTCTGCGTTCATTCTGCTTTTGCTACACTAAATCACCTCCAGGTGCATAACATACAGGAGAGCAAGGTTTCTCTCATTCTGTAAGGAACATTTTAAAAGTCTTTGTTCTGAGGGGCTTTCCTGTTGCCTTGTTGTAGGTTTAGCATGAGCATCCTTGACTTATACCCACAAGATACCAGGAGCACCCTCAACCAGTTATAACCATCAACAATGTCTTTAGACATTGTCAAGTGCTCCACAGGAAGCAAAGTTGAGTGAGAATCACTACATGGAGCCTATGGAGTTTTAAGTCAATACTCAGGAAAATGTCATCAGAGTATGTGAAGACTCAACCTCCAAGACATACTCACCCTTCATTTAATTTAGGCCGATGTGCATCTGCAAAGGTTACTTCCCCAGCTTGTCTCATGAAATCTTTGAGGTCCTTAACACAAGACAATTATGTTAAGCAGAGAAAAGGAAATACTGACACACAAACAATCACATGGTATAAAAACAAGACTACTGAAAGAGAAGATGTTAGATAAAGTACAAACATGGCATTTACCACACTTGTAATCTATCAGAATTCAAAAATTATGTCAGGGCACGAAATAAGCAAAAAGCATGTTGCTTTTAAGCAAAATGCTAGAGAAAATTCAGATTTTAGATTTTAACATTAAAGTAGTATTAGTGTATACTGAGGCTTAATACAAAAAGAAAACAAAAAACGAAACAAAAAAAAACAAAACAAAAAGAACAGTACATATTTTTAAAGTAAAGACTAGAGTAGAAATTTTATATTTAAAAACAGAACATTTACAAGACACCAGTTATTTTGTGCCCCATATGCCATTAAAAAAGTTTACTTTACCTTTATTATTATTTCCCTAGGCTAGTCAAGCAGCAAACCATTAATCGGTCGGAGAAACCTTCATGACATATGCCCGACTGGCTCTTCGCCACCCACTTGAAGGACACTACCCAATCGATGGAAGCCTTTAAATCGCACAGCCCTCCCTATTAGCAGACTATTGACGAATGCAGACATGTGTTCTACTCTTGAGCAGTTACCAAGGACCACTTTACTGCGATCAGGATTCCAACGACCACCTAATTTCGTATCTTTTCAACTCTTTCGACCAGGACCTCTTATTCGGAAGCGTAACAGGAAGACAGCTCTCAACTTAAGGATCAGATCACGTTAATGCTCTGGGATCGCTGCAACCTGGCACTTCATTAAGTGCACCGATTACGTCTAGACCGGCAAACACAGATCTAGAGGTGGCCAATTGATCACTGTAGGAGCTGACTGGCAAAGTCAACCAGGCCCAACCAAGAGTGACCAAGACAACGATTAGGATAACCCACAGGTACTCCTCGTCATAAGGCCAACGACACAGATAGGCTGGCAAATAAAGGGTTTAATATTTGGTTAAAATTTATTCTTAAGAAACAAGAAAAAATATCCCCTCAAAAACATTTACATTTGATCACTACTATTAAAAATTTGAAACATCCCCCAGTTACATTAAATTAAATTTTAAAATTACAATTAAACCCATTAATTTTAATAAAATATAATTAATTTTAATAAAATATTAATAAAAACATTAGCTACCCATATTTAAAAAAAAAAAAACCACATTAAAATATCTCAAAACTGTATTTCAACAAACCTGCCAGCTGACTCTTGAAGATAAATTCTCAACTATAAGCCGATTTTCTGTTCTTACAGGTGGAGCATTTCTGAGGAAGAAAATGAGTACTCACAATGGAAGAAATAGGGTAATGTGCACTCACTGTGTTCAACCTCAGGCAAGTTCAAACGAAACACGACAACTCATTCAAATGTCTTCCATCAAGTTTGCATTTTGACCAAAGGTTTAGCAAAACAGTGGACAAACATAAGGCATCTACTACATGTTATAAGAATCATTTATTGCAAACGGTTCTTAAACCTTAAATTACTATTCCTCCACTAATAAAAACAGCCATCAATACATCACATACCGTCTATCATTTCGAGGTCTGCGACTACTAAAACGGTCAGAGTAACGTCCTCGACCTCTTCCTCCCCGAGATCGAGCCCTAGCATGTTCAATAGTAACCCTGTAAAAAAGGAAAACTTCATTATCTAACCACTTAGTTATGAAAGAAATCTACTTAGAAAAAATATCCCAGCTGACTTGGTATGCGCTGTGTTTCACAGTGCTAACTAGTTACAGAACTAAAAATAAAGTTTCACCTTTCACTGCAAAGTTCTTTTCCATCAAGTTCATAAACAGCATCATCTGCATCCCTGGGATCCTCAAATTCCTAAAATATAAGTGTGAAAAGAGAAAATGCTTAACACATGACTTTAAAAGTACATTTGACAACTTACCAAGAGCACATGTAACAAAATAAGAGGAAGACTATCTTAATGAGAATACCATACAGAGAAGCTTAATTGTGAAGTGATCAGGAGTGGTTTTCTTCTAGTCAACAGTGAGGTTCTTTTATCTCATCCCTGAGAAAATTCACAGCTTTAAAGCTGCCAAGAGTGTTTTTTAGTAACCTTCTACCTGGACTCAGTAAGAGCAAAAACATTGCTTACAAAAATTTTTACCTACTTAACGGTAAATAATTCACCAGTTCTAAACACTTACCACAAAACCAAAGCCTCTTTTCAGATCAATATCCCTTATACGTCCATACCCCTTGAAGAATCTTTCCACGTCTTTCTCCCTGGCCGCTGGATTTAACCTCCCGATGAACACTCGACAGCCACTCATGATGTCCGGCTACTGTTTCCTGCCATAAAATAATTCAATCGAGACGACACTAATGAATGTCACAGGAATGCCTGGGTAGGGGGTCAAAAACATAAACAGCATAAAATAAAATGTTTACCCGGTGTTGTTATAAACCAGATTGCCAAGAGTGCCTCTTATTAGGACAGGTCCCTTGCAGACAAAATTAAAACTCGGCTCCCAACACGATCCTTCCCTGGGCCCAGACCGCAGCAACCGCAACGCCCACTGACGCCTCTGGAACTGCGCAGCCGCACACTCTCCGCGGCTCTTCTGGCCCCCTCCCATCTGCCGCAGTTAGGAAAGGCCGAGAAGTGCGGGCGGAGCCGACCCCGCCCTCCGCAAGGCCAGCCCAATGGCGACGAGCCGCGCGCACGTCGCCGCCTCCCGGGAGCGTCACAGCGGGTGGAAGCCGGAACCTCGCGACGCCACGGCCGCGCCTGCGCAGACGAAGGCGGGCGGACGCTGGGCAGGCACAAAATGGCGGCCACGGAGCCAGCGGTGGGGAGAATCGCGCGTGCCAAACCCCCTTCACCCTCCCCCGACTCCGCTATTCCGGAGTCACAGTACCCGCCCGGGGAGTCTCCTAACCACACGCCGAGCAGAGGTCTCGGGCTATCACTCAAGGGGTTCAGGGGGTGAAGAGGTAATGAGACAGGGAGGGGCACATAACCTCTGTGTACCAACGACCACAACCACGTCCGCCCTACCACCTTTAGTTCCCCTCCAACAATCCCGAAAAGGGAGACGTGCCCCAGCGCCCACCTCGAGTAAACTGTGCTCATTGGACGCCGTCCTCCGCAAAGAGAGCAGCCCTGGCCACTCGCGATCTGAGTGGCCATGAAGAAGCCTCGATCCGAGAAGCCTCTCCCCCAAAGTGAGCCACTCACCTACCGGACTGATCTTTGGCAGTTGAGACTCAGAGAGGTCCGTAGCCTGCGACGGAGCCGTCTGCCTCCCCGCAGACCAGGACTCAACTCGTCTACGTCTCTCCACAACTGACGCACTTACTTCTCTAGCGTTCCACAAAATGGAGGGTGCGCCTCTACGTCACTTCCGGGACCGCCCTTGGGACTCCCCTGTTGGACCCAGAGCCGGAAGTTTCCTTGGGACCGAAACCTCCGGACGGTGACTCCCGCGGTGGGCGGAGCCGAAGGGCGGAGACTGGCGTGGGAGCGGCGGTCAGGTGTCTGGAGATAGAGGAGGTGCCAAGGGAGGGATCTCTTGGTAC
This sequence comes from Uropsilus gracilis, assembly GCA_004024945.1. Classification (NCBI taxonomy): domain Eukaryota; kingdom Metazoa; phylum Chordata; class Mammalia; order Eulipotyphla; family Talpidae; genus Uropsilus; species Uropsilus gracilis. The sequence goes on along the minus strand of PVHY01008791.1, from coordinate 22,109 downwards.
TCAAGTTTGGTTTATATTTTCTCTGCTGTAAAACTACCCTAAGACAAATGACACCTTTTTAATCTGAAGTTAGGTGCCCCGAAGGGCATTAGGTAAAGGATACTAGGCTTTGCAAAAATGGCTATCCAACCTTGCTTGCAATTTAGGGTTACATTTTGCACGGGGCTCCTTGATGCTTATTTTAATCCACCATGGACGTGTAATATAGTTATAATTTAAAAAAAAAAAAAAACTGGGGCTTTCAGGGAACGGTTTAATGGAAGGTTTTTGTGTGATCAAATGCTGAAGCTGGGACTGTAGCTGGAAAACTATCTTGAATTGAGCCCAGAATGCAGGTTTCCACTACTCTAGGATTGTACTATTAACAGTTTCAAACTATTTTAAGTCCAAATGATATTTTCGTCCCTGTCCACGTTGAAAGACTGTGATGTAACACATGAAAGACTGCCATTCTTCAGAAACTGAAAAGTTATGTTTTCAGTGGATGTAAAACCCATTCTTAATTCTGCACTTTCCCAATAAAGTCAGGTTAGAAATTCAAGAGAAGACCTATAAAGAGAATGACTGTGAAAAGGTTGCTTTTCTTTAGTGTTTTAAAGGTGGAACCGAAGGCACCCAATGTTTTAAGAGGTTGCTTCTTGCTACTACTAAAGTTACATCGAGATAAAGAAGTTAAAGAGAGCTATTCTGTGAACCCTGATTCTGTCCTCCAGGGCCCTTAGGAACTCTAGATCAGAAGCTGTGTAGCTTGGATGGCATAAGCTCTTCTATTCATACATATATGTGTCTACTTTTGAAAGTGCTTTATTGGCCATGTACTAAAACTATCAAGTTGGTTATCTTGGGTGGAGAATTTAAGAAAATACAAATACAAAGAAAGTATTTGTTTAAAAAAATAAAACAACACTTATATTGAGCTGCTAACCTGATAAACATGGTCTCCCCCCCCCCTTACAAATTGTCCCAAGGCTGTTCTTAGTCAATTACATTTGTTTGATTTTTGCATAATTTTAAAAAATCACTCTTTTGGTTATTTTCTACCTTTTGTTTTGACGGTGGAAACAACTGCTTATGATTTTGCTCCCTAAACACTTTTACTATAATAAGAAAAAGTATCTGCAAAGGGATTTCTAAGGAGTAGAAACAAAAATGATGGTGCTGCACACCATGGAAAAAGTTGCTGCCTCCACCCATGCTGTAAATACAGCCTTTTCTCTCGAACTATTTTCTCTTTAAAACTGTGTGATTTCCACAAGGGTACTTTTTCATTAATAATCCTAGTGGTTTAATCTACAGTGTTTTAATACAGTTGTCTGGTGCAGTGTTTGTTTTCTCTATGGCCACTACCTCATCAGTCTCCCTACCTGATTGTTTCTTAAAAATTTCTCCAAAGAACACAAAATCATCTTAAATGAGCAAAATTACTCTCCTTCCTGTGCGATCCTACAGTGTTATGTGTATATTCCTTTAATCCCTTCATTACTGACCTCTAATGTAGATAGGTAAGTCATGGTTTGTTCTCCGGAAATGCCTAGCAGGGAAAAAACTCAGTATTTGCAGACCTGAATTTGTATTAGCATTTCTTTCAGATCATTTTGTTCCTCTATTAACTTTATAACAATGATTTGGCTTTCTTTTCCTAAGATACCAAGTGAGTTATAAATTTTTTTTGTAAAGGGAGAAATCACAGATTAAAATAAAAGTGGTTTGTGGACCATCTCTTTTGTAGACTTTCAGCATAGCTATGAGATATTTCACTCATCACATTCCTGATTTCATTAACTCAGGAGTAAACAAATTATGACTTGGGGGCCTCATCCAGTGTGCCACCTCTATTTTTAAGGCTTACTTTTTTTTTTTTAATTATTAGGGAGAGGGGTCCGAAGGAAAAAAGTGACATATGAACATTTATATGAAATTCAAAGGTTGTTATCAATAAAATTTCTTTGGAACACTGCCAATCCTGTGTATAAACTTGCCATCTACATACATTTTGCTATAAAAGCAGGACTGACTAGTTGCCCTAGAGGCCAGATGGCCCACAAAACCTAAAATATATACTATCTGACTTTTTATAGAATTCAATGTTTGTTGACCCCTGAGGTAACTGATTCCTAGATTTTAAACTGCTTTGTGAATGCACCACTCAGCACCTATTGCCAGGTGATAAGATTTATATAGGGAGACAGAATATAATGTTTATTTTTAAATAGTTTTTTTTTTCAGTTATAAAAAGAAGTATATACCCATTATAGCAAAACTGTTCAACAGGAAAAATAAATCAGAAAAGAGGAAACACAATCCCGTCTCACCCAATCAATCTCATCTTAGATTTATTATAGTTCCCTTTCATATTTTTTCTTCAGTGTTTAATATAGTTTCCAATTCAAAAATAAGCCATTATCTAAAACATGATTTAAAAAACAATTAGGAGAATTTAAAAGACCATCCTCATTCCCAACCCTGAGGGATAACTTTTAGATTTTTTTTTTTTTTTGAAACTAGGTCTTGCTATGTTGCCCTGGGTACCTGCAGACTCAAGCAATCCCTGGCCTCAGCCTCCCAGTGCTGGGATTACAGGCACATGCCACCGTGCCCAGCCCACCTTTTGACATTTTTTAATTTTAGTGTTTTTTCGTAAGCATGAGTGTATTTTCAAAAACTTGAATTGTTCTCATTTATATGATTTGGAGGTTTTCTTAATAAAATTTGACCATTGGCTTTTTTCATGCTTCTTTGATTTAATGTATCTGTGATCAAGAGTATATGTTCAGATATCTTATGTAAAATGTGAAAATGTAAAACTACTTAATGTGACAGACTGCCCTGACTAATACTCAGCCAGGAGTGTCCACCACTGCTAACATAGGTTTAGGAAGTCACTGTTTTGTTCTCCATGAAATATAGGTGCAATATGCCTGCATCTGCCACTCTCCATATATTCATGTCTCACTCAGGTTATGGCTGAAGTCCTGATTGAGACACAAGCCAATTTGTACCAAAATTAACTTTAATTCAGGACACTTGAGAATGTCATCCTTACCATCCCTCTTACTGTTGACAACTGCCATGTCCTATTATGTCTAGACATTGTACACAGTATCTCAGGCAGGGCCAGGCATGGTGGCACATGCCTGTAAGCGACAGCCTAGGAAGCCACAGCGGGAACCAGGCATCGCGGTTCGAGTCTCACTCAGGGCAATATAGTGAGACCTAGTTCCAAAAAAAATAGCTGGGCATGGGGGCACGGCCCTGTAATCCCAGCTACCTGAGAAGCTAAGGCTGGAGATTGCTTGAGTCCGTGGTACCCCAGGCAACGTGAGCCTGAGGTTCCACAGGCAGAATAGCAAGACCTAGTCTCAAAAAAGAAAGAATAAAAATAAGTAAAATTTTATGAAAGAAAAAAAAAGGGGGTATGAGGATTGCCTGAGATTTTTTTTTTTTTTTTTTTTTTTTTGGCGGCAGGAGGAACTTGGTCTCGGTATGTTGCCCCAGACGGGTCTTGAACCGCAATCCCCAGTCCCAGCCACGCTCCATAGGCAGTCGCTTACAGGCACGAGCCACCGTGCTGGCTTATTTTTATTCTTTAAATCACAACCTCGGTAAATGGTTTCTGGGATACCTCCCTCTCCCTCTAACCCTCCCTCCGTTCACTCAAACCCCTCTCTGTTTGCTAGTCTGCATTAAGTCCATTAGTCTCTTTCCTGTGTCTTTTCATTGAGTGAGGGACTATGTTCTTGGGACCAGGTGAAACATGCTGGTAGGTTTTCAGTGTTAACCTTGCATTGGGCAGCCAGTCTATATGTATTTGTCCATGTTTTCTCGTTGCAGGCTGTCTTCTCCAATCCCTTTTCTGTGTTATTTTGCTGTTTTACCTTATGCTTCAGGCATCTGGTTTAGGGGGCCTCACCCCCCCAGCCAGTGTCATTGAAGAAGTCTCTCTGTGGATTCAGGCATCTGTGAATGGCCGTTGTGGAGCATCTCCTCTACTTCAGTTTGCAACTTTGCTGTGGGTTCGATACCCCCACTCTTTGGCCTTCCTCTCCCATGGATACATCTACCCTTTCTTAGAAAATTTTTCAAATGAGGAAGCTGAGGCTTAGGGAATATAGCAATTTCTTCAGCCCAGAACATCCCACATTCTGATCTGTCAAGGCTCTAGTTGCAAAAGCTACAGCATGACCTTCTCTGCTACATTTCCATGCACCAGACTGGGCCTAGAACTCCCAGAAACTGAGAGTACTTTTACTGAATTGCAGAGTCCTGACAATCAAAGCCAGAGATGATTGGTATGATTAGAAATTAAAATGGGCAGAAGTCACTGAATAGAATTCAACTGAAGGAGAAAGGAAGTAGTATGTGTACGGAGGAGAAACAAAGATTAGCATGAATCTATGACTATTTTCTTAGGCAGGGATAAAAGAAATCATTCCCACTAATTCATAATTTATTAACTGAGAAAACTTAGAAATTCTGTATCAAGGAGAAGTATTATGCATATCTGATAACAGTTTGTTCTATGAATGAACCCTAGTACCTATTACCCTACTGCTATGAATGAACCACTACTACCTCTACTCTCAACTCTCCTGTTACTCAATGGATGGTTTAAAAAAATGATTTGGGGGCTGTTCTAAATGCAGATACCAAGTGCCATTGCTCCAGTATCTGTCTCAGAAATCTGAGGCTCAAGAATCTGAATATTTAAGCAGCACCCTAAATTCAGGTTTGCAACCACTACTTAGACTGCATCATCTGGTTTTCTTTGCTCCTTACCTTAGCAGACACATCATGTTTTCTTCTTCTCTACCAACCACTTCTTCACTGTTAGCAGGTTATCTATTACTGTATAAAATTAACTTAAAAGTTTGCAACTTAAAACAACAAAAAATTATCTTAGAAGTTCCTGTGAACTTGGAATTCAGGGGTCACTTGGCTGGGTTGTTCTGGCTTAAAGTTTCTTGGGAAGCCAGAGTCAAATTTGAGTGAGACTGAAGTCTTCATCTGAAGTTCTAACTGGGGGATTCTCCTACCAAACTCATTCATAGGACTATTGACAGGCCTCAGTCCCTTGCTTCTTCCTGGTTTCTGGTGATTGCCAACAGTCCTTGGTGTTCCTGACTTGTAACTGAATTGCTCCAGTCACACGACTATCTTCTTCTGTATGTCTTCATATCACCTTCCTTCAATATGTGTCAGGGTTTAACTTTGTGTCCAAATTTCCCCTTTTTACTAAGGACACTGGTAATAGTGAGTGGGGGCCCCCCTAATGAGCTCATTTTAACTGGATTACCACTGTAAAAACCCTACTGCCAGTAAGATCACATCTTTGGAACCAGGGGTTAGGACTTCAATGTATCTTTCTCAGTAGACACAATTCAACCCATAATACATAGCTTCCATCATATGCTATTGTTCACGTAGCCCAGCCCTGGAACAGTGTAGGTGGGAACTGTGTAGGCTGTAAGAACAGGAGGAGAGCATGGCTGAGGGTCACCTTGGAGATTAGCTACCCCAGTGCTTTTTGTTTTACATAGAAAATGAAGTTATCAAGCTACTATGTCTTCAGTCTCTCGCCCCTCCATCTTAACTGACTGATACCTTCACCCATTTTTCCTTCTTATGTATCTCAGAGAAGGAATTCAATTTCCAAGCTATGATTCTTTATGTATCAGACTCTAGGACTTGCTCCAACAATTATTTACTCACCCTTTTTCTACCTTAAGTACTATCCACCAACTCTTCAATTCTTAGCTAAAAAATGCAGTTTCCCTCTTTGTAACTTTAGGAAAAACCCACTGTCCTCTTAACCTAGATCACAAGTCAAATTACCCCATCTCCCCTTTCCAAAGTCAACATATTTCTTCACAAAGCAGTGTTTATACTCCAAAGTGCCACTCAACCTCTCAATTTGCCTCCAACCAAACTTCCACCCACCTCTGCACTGAAACTGCTCTCAACATTCATCACCAGCTTAATTGCAAAATCCTCTTTACGTTCTCCATCCTCCTTAATAAAAGCTGCAATTCATCTTCCCCCTACTATCTGCCAGGCACAGTGCTCAAGGCTTTAGATTTATTAGCCTGCTTAGCCATTGACTCTCTAAAGCCAGTTCATACCCTCTTTAAAACACATGTATATATTGAAACCAAAGCTCAGTCACCCAGCTGGAAGTGGTGGAAGCTTCCACTGAAGTCAATGTGTCTTTTCTAACTCTGGTTCTAAAGGATTTTCTTTTCAAACTTAAAAGAGTTCCTCAAAGGGGAAAAAAAAAATCAAAAGCCTTATAGCATTTTTTTAAGCCAGGAGAAAAAGTTCTCATCATGGGTTAGTAACTATAGCTTCTTTTCTTTTTTGTCCCTGTGTTACAAAAGTGAGAGCGAGAAAGTGTAAACAGAGTCAGTGTAAGCCATTACTACTAAGGATCAGAGCATCAGGGCTGGGTTGCAGTGACATCCATGGGCAAATCTATCAGGAAGCAGCTGAGCTCACCTCTGTGTGTGCTCAGGAACTGCAGCCAGTCCCGGGGCACTGACTGTGGGAGAATCCAGGGACTGACAAGGGCCTGGCATAGCATTATGTGTTGAGGAGTGAATCTATGATTTCCAGCAGGTCCTTGAACCTTTCTAAGCTTGTTTCCTCATGTGAGAAACAGATCAGTAATAGAACTTAACTCCTAGGAATTATAAGTGATGCGTGTAATATACAGGTTCAGTGCCAAACACTCAACATATTTTAGCAACACATAAAGAAAGCAGACATGCTGTCTCTGGTCAGATCAAACAAAAGCCATAGCAGAGATTAAGCTGCTGTAACAAAGAGAACCAACAGAACAGTGACTTCAAAAACATGTACTTTCTCATGTTTCTCATGCCCCCAAATCCTCTGTAGGTAAACTACAAAAGGCTGAAACTTCAATTCCAAAGCCCAAAACATTCAAGGAATTGGGAGAGTGAGAAAGGGAGTGGAGGGAGGAGGGCTAAGAGGAGTGAGAGATAGAACATGACAAAGGCCATATTAAGGTTTATTGCTCTCTCGACCTACCTCCCACCCACCCCCATCGTCCCCACCCCTAATGCCTCTACTTCTACCCTCCCCACAAACACACACACAAGCAACCTGAACTAGAGACTGATCGATTACTGACCTTTTTCCGTCTTTGCTATCCAGAGGGAAAAACCAAAAACATGAACTCCCTACATCAATTCAGAGCAGAGTCATTGGTGTGGGTATACATTTCCAGTGAGAGACTCCTGTGTCAGCCCCAGTTCTGAAAATGAATCCTTTCCTGATTCAATAATTTGAGTCAAAGTAGACAGGACCAGTCCAGTGACAAACACTTGACAGCCTCTGGGTTTGAAAAACCAGAGTACCTACAAATGGGCCAAGTTTAGTGCAGAAGACATGACAGTCTTGGGTAAAGAGCTATGGACGGGAATGAGACACTCTATTTAAGTGTTTCTTCCTGTACCTCAAATAAACAGTCTTCTGTTTTAAGAGCTTGGGTATTGAGTATTGAATTCAAATGACCATGGTTTGAGATAAGGAGAACTGGAGTAAGATACCTTGCTACTGAAGCCATTAGGTCATCTTATTGTGCTCTATAAGGACCTGGTGGAATTCACAGATGGATAATGTTAAGAATCCAGAACATAGAAAGTCTCATCACTGCACCAGTAATGCTCCTCCAAGGTAGCCTGTGATAGCTGTTAGAGGAGATATTCAAGCATGTCGTGTGACGGGAATTCAGAGAAAGGCTAGGTATTTTTGAGCTGTGAGGACTGTAGGGATGAACAGACAGCATAAAGATATACAGAAAGTCATTGAGATATTGGGAAACATTTGCTGGAGTTTCTGGGAGGGATCTAAGAATCCTCCATGGAAGCTTCTGGAAGGGACACTTTCTCTTTCACTGCCTTGTTTGTCTAAGACTGTGAAGCTCAGGCTGCTTGTATCTTGCTAACATGGCCAGCATGAAGCTCAGAGGAGGCAGAACCAAGAGCTGGACATGAGAGGAGGTACTGGCACCAGATCGAGCCACGCACAGTTCCAAGCCTCCCTATAGATTTCCCAGTTGTTTAGGGTGATGAATGAACTTTTTCCTTAAGATGGTTGTACCAGAGATTCTGCTCCTTGCCATGTAGAATGCTAACTGATTGTAGCCACTCTACTCCCTGTAGACTTTCATCTCTTAAACATACATCTGGTCATGTTATCTTCCTGCAAACACCCTGGGTCCATTGGATAAAACCTAAGCTCATTACCATGGTACTTGAAAAGGTCTGCCATATTCTCTCTGGCTTCACTTCCAGCCTCTTCTTTCCTTGCTTCCATCCTCAGCAACACTCATACACCCTGCTGTTCTGAAGAGAGTCCTTGATTGGGAGCATGAGGCCTCATCAGGAGTCAGGGTGGTGGATATACAAGGAGATTACCGTCAGCCTCACCAAGGTGACCCAGCAACCCTAGACCTAGAACTAGAGCTGCACCAGTTTCCTGTGCTGACACAGTGTGGGTCTGCGAAGGAAATGCCAGCGTGCAGTGGAGCAAATCAGAGCAAACCAATCAGTCAGATACTGAACATAAAGAATGTCATGGACCTGCCGGGTGTGGTGGCACGTGCCTGTAATCCAAGCACTGGGAGGCAAGAGGCCTGGGATCGCTTGAGTTCGCGGGTTCGAGACTACCCCGGGCAACATAGCAAGACCTGGTCTTGAAAAAGCTGCCAGGCACAGTGGCGGGCGCCTGTAATACCAGCTACCTGAAAGGCTAAGGCGGGGGATCGCTTGAGTCTGCAGGTTTGGGACGACCTGGGCAACACAGTGAAACCTAGTCCAAAAAAAAAAGAATGTCATGGACCAAGCCCCAGGCTTCAAACGCAGGGCTTGATCGTCACAGATCAGAAAGCATACACTGAGAGGATCAGGAAGAGCTGAGGAGCCAGAGACAGATGCATACCTGCCAGCTTTGAGAAGGGGCTTGAGAAGTGAAATACTGTGCTCATGAGATTGGAACCATGAGAAGAGGGGTCAAGAGTATGATTCGATTATAATATCTGATGATTAGGACAGATTTCTGGTCAGCACATCCTCCCTAAAACCAAAAAGCTCAATAACATATTTTCATTGTACCCCTGGCCCTCCTACCCCTCATGATGATGTTTCCATCAATAAAACAAAACCAGGATCTCCCTGCTGTTGGGTCGATCTGCCACTCGCACTCTGCTCCATGACTCCCTGCTTCTTCTTTATCAGTGTGTTGTCCCTGTTTCTAAATTGTTGCCCCTATGCAGCAACACCAGAGCTGTTCTGATCACTGACTTGCTGTCAGACCAGACTTTCTTTTTTATAAATCCCTCTCCACAGCAAGAAGCACAGTTCTCCATATACAGTAAGATGTAGGCAGGCACACAGAAGCCAGTTACATAGAAAATCCCTCGAGGTGGCAGGTGGGTGCCCACTCCTTGTTCTTAGAGAGCAGAATGTCCTGTTGTCATGGTTAAACTCCCTCAGCAACTATGTTCCTGCTGCCTTAAGCATCCCTGTAGCCCTACTCACAGATCATTGAGAGTCTCTATCTCAGGGAACTGAGAGACTGCATACTGAGGCATCTTAATGGCAGCAGCCTAGAAGGAAATGGGCTTTCCAGTCCATACTGAAATCCCCAGAGGCTGTCCCAGGGTTGGTCCCTCCTGAAAATGAATTGTTCAAACCTCTAGGATCTCATCAGACTCCTCCCAGCACCTTCCATTGATTTTTCATTTTTTTGCCAGAATTAGTTCAGGGGGCCTTCAAATAGCAGGGGCAAAATAGCATAACACACCCAGTGTAAGCAGAACAAAGAAAGTGTGTCACTGAAAACTCACAAGTGTCCTGTGAAATCCAAAGAGTAAGAAGGGACCCAGACCTGAGGAGACTAGAAACAAGATGCGAGACTGTCAGGAACTTCCTCTAACTCTCTCTGTTCTCTTTATTTCATTTGTTCTCTCCCTGACCCCAGGCTTTCCCTGCCTCACCATCCAGATGGCAGAAGAAGGCCACATTACATCACCCAGTTTTTACATCTACTCCATTCAAAAGCAGACCCCAGGAGAGCGGAACGCTTAGGTCTAATTCCATGATCCCTGGAGAGGAAAGTCTGCTGATCCCCCTGGGATGGGGTGTCAGTCTGGTCCAATCAGAAAAGATGATGTTTCCAGGCATGGTGGCACATGCCTGTAATCCCAGCTACCTGGGAGGCTGAGGCTAGGGATCTTGAGTCTGTGGGTTCGAGACCCGCCCAGGGGTTTGAGACCCGCCCGGAGCAACATAACGAGACATAGTCTCAAAAAATAGCTGGGCATGGTGGCACGTACCTGTAATCCCACCTACTTGGGAGGCTGAGGCTGGGGATCGCTTGAGTCTGTGGTACACCAGGCAGCTTGAGTATGCAGTTCCCCGGGCAAAAAAGTGAGACCTAGTCTCAAAAAAAAAGAAAAGAAAAGATGGTGCTGCCAGGCATGGTGGTACATGCCTATAATCCCAGCTACCTGGGAGGCTGAGGCTAGGGATCACTTGAGTCTACAGGTTCAAGACCACTTCGGACAACATAGCGAGACCTAAGGAAGGGAGAGAGGGAAGGAGGAAGGGAGGGAGAGAGGGAGGGAGGGGGGGAGGGAGCAAGGAAGGAAGGAGAAAAGATGGTGTTACATGCCACTGACATGCTGATCAGAGAGCCCTCTTAGAGATGGACAACGTTTAAGAGGTCACTGTGAACTAGAATGGCACTCTAATGTTCTACTAACTGTCCATCTGATCCTAGGTTCAACTTAAAATCACCCAAAGACTGTCCGCCAGACTGTCCAACTGACCTTCTTCCTGCACCAGATTCTGCTTTGGGAGAAACCCATAACATAACATGCCTGAGTCCTGCCTGCTTTCCTCACTCAGTCTAACATAGGAAATAGCTATCTATTCTACCTGATTGTATCCAGAGCCTGCTGTGTCCACACATTCTTTACAGACTTGCTCTTGTCGGACCTCACTAACCCCAAGATGAGAATTGCTGGCCCTAAGTTATACAAGAGGAAATACGTTGCAAGGTTATTAGCTACTGGTGACAGTGCAGGATGTCACACCAAGTCTAAACTCAAAACCTAGCCTCTATTTCCATAGTCAGGCTGACCTGCCTGAGGGGAGGGGTGGATAGAGCAGTCATGGGCCTTCAAAACTAGAGGTTAAAGGTGAGATTGAGTTTGGGAACTGTGAGTGTTCTTAGTTACTGAGACTCAGACACTGACTCCCCATGGTCCTAACACAGCCCAACATACTACAACTTAGACCCAACCTCCCCCAGGAAAAAAGCAGCATAGAGCAAACGATGCCTGAGGTGCGGTGCTGACTCATTTTCTGAATCTCAAAGTCTTTTTTGAGCATCACCTATCGAATGCTTGCTGTTCCTGACTCGGTACTCACAACTTCGTATGCATTAAGTCACCTCAAAAACTGAATTTCACTTAGCCGGGCACGGTGGTGCGTGCCTGTAAGCAACAGCCTATAGAGTACAGCTGGGACTGGGGATTGCAGTTCAAGTCCCACCCCAGGAAACATAGCAAGACCTAGTCCAAAAAAAATAGCTGGGCATGGTAGCACGCACCTGTAATCCCAGCTACCTGGGAAGCTGAGGCTGGGATTGCTTGAGTCCGTGGTACCCCAGGCAACGTAAGCCTGCAGTTCCATGGGCAAAAATAGTGAGATCTAGTCTCAAAAACAAAAAATTAAAACTCATTTTAAACTCAAAATAAAATGTTTTCCTGAGACTGAGGCCTAGAGAAAGTCACTTCCAAAGGTCACACAAAAAGTAAATGTTTCACCCCTACCGTTTATCTTATAGCTCAAACTTCCACTCCGACGACCAAAAAGTAAATACTGGGTATGTGCTGAAGTCTACAGACAGTGAGAAGTCCAAGAAAAGAGTTTGTCACACAAGAGGGAGGCCGAGGTCTGGGCGCCACTTCCCCTGGGGCGGGACCCAACCAGATGGCCACAGGGTGGCTGTGGTGCCACGCGTGATGAAATGCGCCCTAAGCAGGAAAGCAGCTTCCACCTGCCATTCCACAGAGGTTATCATTAAGTCATGGCCCACACTGTGGTGGCTTGTCTACTTGGCTGGCCTGTATGCGAACTCCTGGACTACATGAGCTCCCGGGTGGCACCTTCTCCCATGACTTTCCAAAGGAGAGTGGGGCATTAAATTCCCTTTAATGGACCCCCCTGCCATTCTAGACCCTTTGAGCATCTTTGTCAGTTTGGATGGTTTTTGTAATGGAATGGGATAAACTGGGTGGCTTACAAAGAGTGAACATTTATTTCTCTCAGTTCTGGAGTCTGGGAAGTCCAAGATCAATTTGCAAGAAGAGTCAGTGTGCTTCCAAGTTCACAGATGACGTCTTCTTGCTGGGACCTCCCATTAAATAGGCCAGGGGTCTCCTTGGTAAGAGCACACATCTCATTACCTAATCATCTCCCGCAAGCCCTTCCTTGAAATCCCATCTCATCAGGGGTCAGGATCTCAGCATATGAACTTGACGGGAACACAGACACTCATCATCATCCTGCTCTTCCACACGAACTCATTTCTAAGTTGATGTGATTGTGAAGGTCTAAAGGCCCCTTTCCCACTAGATAGATTTGGGATGAGTAAGACTATCTTTCTTTTGTCCAGTGAGAGAGGAGTACCTCTAAGGCACCAAAGGAATAATTAGAAGTACTAAGTAGGTATTGAGAAAGACAGTATGTCTAGTGACAAGATGATGAATATCTCTGTAGATCAAACGGTTTCCAATCTTTTGTTGAATAAATAGAAGACTATAATCATGTCACCAGTGAATACCTCGTTGCGAATAATTTTTCATCATTCATAAAGAAGATTTTAGATGTATAACTCAGATGGAATTTTCCAAACTGAGTGATGTTACCTTAAGAAAAATCCGTTCCCATCCATTCACATCTACTTGTTTACATAAACAACATTTCGCAGTACTTAAACGTTTCTTTTTCTTGCAATGAATACTATTCATCCAAAGTCATAGAGAAAAAATAACCCTGTCCTTTTCATTAAGAAATGTCAATAAAGTTATTTTCAAAATGGAGTGACTTTCAAAATTAGTAAGTTTTTAAGCTGTTTTGATCACAGGCGATTAAAATTTTTTAATTTCCATCTATATACTTAATTAATCTTGGTGCATAGAAATATGAAAGGGTACTTAAAGACACTTTTAAGCATAAAAACATGTCATACTGAATAACATTCTGGGGGGGACGTGGAATGGAAATGAGCTCAAGAAAAAAAGAAATTGTATATATTTCTATCTTCCTAGAAGATGAAATTTCTGGGTATTAAAAGGACTCATGATGGGCATCAGATTGCAATGGTATGCAGACTCCCGTAGGTTTCTTTGAAAGAGTGACTCATTTTAAAATGTCAGTGCTTAAAATACACTGGAAATTAAATCCTTTGTAGCTATTTAAATCAATAATGTGAACGGTGTAGATATCAACTGAAAAATGTGGGGAAAGGTACACAATCTGTCAAAGTCCTTTTAAAGGCTGGGTGAACAATGAGCCTGGAAGACCACAGATCTGAGCAGTAGAATCCACACACAGGGAGGTAGATCTGCAGGAGCAAGTGTGGTGAGAGGGACTGAGACCCAGTCTCCCCCTACACCCTACCCACCTTCCACATCAGGTGACATTCCGTAGAGCAGGTGGCTTTTCCCACTTCACTGCCCTTAGCACCTCTCTTAGCTTTCTCCCTTTCTTAGCTTACACAAGCACCTCAAAGGTGCTGACATTCAGAACCACGGAATTGGATCCACTGGAAGGTTTGGTGCAATTTCTGGGGCCTTCTCAGTTCCATGGGACTATGTTCTCCTGGAGCTGAATAGGAAATTGTCCCCAGCCCAAGTGGAGTAGGACTTTGTGGCCTGTTTCTTCTCAGAACAACTTTACAGTCCTGTTGAAACATGTAACTGGCTCTCCACTGGATTTCAAATGGCTTAAAAGCATTTTCTGGGCCCCTCCCCCAACCTCCTCCAGTTCAAAGAAAAGCCCAAGGACGTGAGCTAGTCTTATTTCTAGATTTCTGTTCATCTTTAACTCTCTCTTCCTTCCCTCCCCCTCCTTCTTCCATTCCTCTTTCTCCTCCCCTCCTTCTCTTTTCCTCCTCCCCCTTCCTCTCCTCCCCTTCCTCTCCTCCCCTTCCCTGTCTCCCCTTCCCCCTCCCCCCTCTCCCTCCTCTTCCTTTTTTTGTCTGCAGTTTAGCATTGATGATTTAAAACAGTATTATCCAATAGAGATGCAGTGCAAGCCACAAATGCAAGCCACAAATACCATCTTAAATTTTCTAGTGGTTTCAATTCCAAATAGGTAAAATGATGAAACTAATTCTAATGTGTATTTTATTTAACTCAATAGGTCCCAACTATCAATTGAGCAATTAGTCCACATAAAAAGTACTAATGTGGTCTTTTATATTTTTATCATCTTATCTCCCAACTCTGGTTTCCAATTTATGTTCACAACATCTCTGTTCAGCCTGGTCACATCTAAAGCATCAACAGCCATATATAACTTGTGGCTACCATATTGGGCAGCAGATATTTAATGCTTCTACCATTAAAGAAACAAGTTTTTGAATGAGTTCTTTTATTTTCAGGTAGTCTCCTCCCATGTAGCAAGTTTGAATCAAAACTTTGACATATGTTTGTAATCAGTGTGACGGAAATTTTGCTCTAACTAAAAGAGATCAGAAATCTGCATTTTCTATTTGCAATAGCCAGGATCTGGAAGCAACTCAAATGTTCCAAAGCAGAAGAATGGATGAAAAAGTGGTGGTATATTCACACAATGGAATATTATTCAGCAATCAAAAAAGACACATATCATTTGTGGCAACAGGATAGAACTAGAAGAAATCATGCTAGTGAAAATAAGCCAAAAGGAAAAAGAGAAATACCAGATGGCCTCATTTATATGTGGTTATAGGGAAAACAAACAAACGGACAAGAAAAAGTTAAGACTAACAAACTGACAACAGAATTAAAGTTTACAGTAAGGGAGGGAGAGGGAAGAAGGGAGAAGTCAGAGGAGGGATGAGCACAAGTGATCAAGATGACTTCAAGGGTGACATGGTGGGGAGAATTTGGGTGTTAAATGATGTAAAAAATATATATATGCAATCAATATGAAATAATAAAATACATATATAAACAAACAGAATGATAAGAAATTAAATCAAAAACATGGGAAAAATCTGCATTTTAACAACTGTTCCAGGTGATTCTCACGCACACTATAGTTTTTGGATCACTTTTTTTGGAGGATAGGGGATTTTTTTCCCCTTTTTTATTTATGCATTATTTTCTTACTGGATCACTTTTTACTAGTTCACATCTATTTCCAAGTTACAGGTGGCCAATTCTTCCCAGCTGTCACTATGGGAACATATCTGCTGGCCTTCTTACTCCACCTCAATGACTGATAGAGCTGATGAAGGTATTGCTTCCATTGGGGTATTAGTTCACCAAAGGGACATCCTGCCTGTAGACCCCGCTACATATCCCCAACACATACATACCTCAGACACAGAGATTTAAAGCATGTAATTGCGTGTAAAGTTTTAGCAAACGAAGGTTGCTATTTTCAGGTAGTCTGGTTTTAGAAGCAGGTCCTACCACCTTGCAGCAGTGTGATTTGGATCCATTATGTCATCCCAGGTCTTCATGTGAAAATGCTGGAATAATAACATTCCTGCTTCATAGAGTTGGACCCACTAGATAAATCCCGCTACACCATATATACTTTCAAAATAAGCAGATGATTAGAAAGCACATGTTCCATGCCAAACCATGGGCATCACAGCCAAAAGAAATACAAAGGGATTTTATAGGATGTGGGGCGTGTGTGGAGTGAGTTAGAGCAGTTCTGCTTTGAGAGTTTCATAAAGAATGGTTTTGGCAGTTGAGTTTCTCAGGAATCTCTATCCAGGAGTCAAGAGAAATGGTGGGAGGGTCTTTTCAAATAAAGTAGCACAACTTAAATAGGGTGAGGATGGTGTTGTGTTATAGTCTTGGCCACAGCCACTTAGAAAATTGTTGCAGTTTCTTTCAGAAACATTGTCTATCTCCCAGACATTGTCTATCTTCCAGCCCCAGAGCTAGGAAGTAAACTCAGAACCTTGTTTCCTTAGGGCAACATGAAGTGAAGTGTGGACTCCTGTTGTGGAAGGAACCCAACCTTTACTCTGCATCTAGACTAAAAGTCAGAGTTACTGTGTGTTACAGTGGCCTGTGTGGCTCAGAGCTTTCAAACAAGCATGGGCTGTTCCATTTTTGTGGAAAAGATTTCAAGAAGCAACTTTTCTCATGGTCTTTGATTTTAGAGAACAATGTATCTCAACCTTGTGGCCCTGATGTTCAATGACATGATCCGTTTCTACAGTTCGCAGTTTTAACAAGGGTTAGGTAAGATAACACAGGTCTCCCCCATAGAGCATTCTAGGAAACTTCTTATAAGTGGAAATGGCATAAAACAAAAAAGTTACTTTCATTCAACATTTTTTGGCATTCCCAGAACCCAAAAAATAGCCCACCAAGTCATACCAAGGAACACATGAAACCCCAACAACAGATAATGAATGTGGAACCATTTGGCTAATACACAGCCTGTATAAGGGAGCTCCAGCAGAGAGCTTGGTAGTGTCACTCTGGGGGCTCAGGGTTCCAGCTGCTTCTAGAGCAGCAGGCTGTAAGATAAACACGGATAAGTATGTATGGAAACTCTTGACTTTTTTTTTGGAAAAATGAAAATCCTCTTTGGATTTCTGTCATTTACCTTAAACATGTATTCATACGTATCTTTCATGAAAACAAACCAGTAGAACTAGAACTTTCAAAGAAGAGGTATTACCTGTACATGCCAGCTACCTGCTGCACCAGCACATGATGAAAGGCAGGTTCTCTGTTAGTGTTCACCGTTGTTAGCATTTGCATCATTCACCCAGGTTTTACATTCTTCTCTTTCTGCCACTTAGGTGGCAGTTAAAATCAGGCAGACTTTCACTGAAATCATGGCTCTCACTGGATGCTCATGAAGAAGCATCACAGGGGACCCTGATCTAGCATTCCCTGGCTCCACCCAGAGCGGAGTTTTCTCTTATCATCTGTGCTTTCCTTACCTAAGGATTGCTTTTGGGCTTTTGGCTTTTTCCCTGTCAGAGACTCATTCATTTATGGCCTGTGTTTCCTTTTTTCAGGTGTAAATTGCTGAAAGGTGCCTTGGGTGAGAGGTCCTTATTTTTTCAATCTCTCTTAATCTCTCTCTTCAATCTCTCTTCAATCTCTCTTCAATCTCTCTCTCTTCAATCTCTCTTCAGTCTCTCTTAATCTCTCTCTCTCTATCTATCTATCTCTCTCTCTCCCCTCCCAGCTTCCCAGGGTCTGTATTGTTCCTCCATTCAACACCCACACCTGTGTCCTCACCTTCACTCTCTTTCACACCCGAGGAAAGCCTTCTGGCTCTTCCTCTTCTGTCCCTTCCTCATGGGCAGCCTTCATCAGACAGGTTCTTCCAGCTCTCAGCTCTTCTTTCTCTGGTTGTACTTCTTGCTTTCAAATACAATGACACAGGGTACAGGGATTCATAAAATACATATTTACTCATTTTGAGTTTTAATTGCTTTTAAACAAATTGTGTATTTTTCCATCTGCATCTCATGGGGGTAGCAGACCATATAGATGAGCAGGAAGAATCCATAAGTGGGGCTGCAGAAGTGAGCCCCGCTTATGTCTCCGCCAACATGTTGCATCCTTCGGGGCCTTCTTCCTGAAAGAAGTTTGATCAAAATCAAAACTAGAATCACTCTGCAGGCAGTGGATGACTTCCTTTTTACTGCAAGTACACACCGCAGACAGATGTTCACACCGTCAGACCAAGTGTCACTATGACTCCGATGTGTGATGTCTCTGAAGGTGTGGGAACTTTTTCTCTCTGGATGCTTTGTCAACAGCGGAAACACGGCACTGAGCCTGTGAACAACAGGTAGCAAAGTGCTCCGAAGTGTGCAACAAGACTGAGCCAGAGAGAAGTTTGCCTCCCCTGTCCTTCTAAACAAAACAAGTTCTTTCTCTCCACATCCATGCCAGCACTTGTTACACTGCGGGTGAGAATGTAAACTGGTTCAGTTACTGTGGAAAGCTGTGGGGGGGACCCTCAAACTAATGGAAATGGAACCACCATTTGACCCAGCAATTGCTCTTCTGGGAATCTACCCAAAGGATACCTCATATGGGCACAAAGGGACACCTGTGCCCGGATGTTTATTGCAGCACTATTTATAATTGCAAAGACATGGAAGCAACCTAAATTCCCCCAAAACAGATGACTGGATGAAAAAAAATGTGGTATATATACACAATGGAATATTACACATCAATTAAAAATGACAAATTTGACGATTTTATAACATGGATGTACTTAGAAGAAATCATATTAGCAGAAACAAGTTACAAAGAAAAAGACAGAAACAAAATGGTCTCACTAATATATGGGTCATAGGGAAAATAAACAAGAAGCCATGAGGAAAAGTCAAAACAAACTAACAACCAAACTGAAGTACACAACTTGGGAGGGAGGGCGGGAGAGGGTGGGAACGGTCAGGGAGGGAAGGCAGTGGGTGAACCCCGGGGATTACAAAGATGTGAAATTTATATATAAGTAAATTATTTTTAAAAAGAACAAGCACTTTTTGAAATTAAGCTGTCAGACGAGGCCACAGCAGTTCCAAGTGTGTAAAGAGGCATTTTAAGAGGGTGGGGATTGTGCTGCACTGACCACCAATTCTTTACAAACTGCTTTTTTCCATAATCCAGGCTTATCTTTCCAGGCAGTAAACATAATTTTGGTTCCTCATTTAAAATACTATACAAAAATTGATAACATATTGATAACTTTTGTAGCACAGGAGTAGGTACAAGGAAATTGGTTGAGTTAGTTTCTATTTTTGTACCTATTTGAAGCATCCTATAATTTTTTATTATTATAATTTATTTATTTATATATTTTTCACATCTTTGTATTCCCCATGGGTCATCCACCACCTTCCCTCCCTGAACACTGCCTCCCATCTCCCTCCCTCCCCCCCAGCTGTGAGTTGTGTACTTTGGTTTGGTTGCTAGTTTATTTTGATCCTGTAATTTTTTTAAAAGACAAGTTAGCTCGCTCTCAAATTCTATCTTTAGTTTTCTGAGCCCAAACTCAAGGTTGGGGAGATTAAAGAATCTCCACTCACTGAGGGGGACGGCCAGCTTGGAGCAGACCGTCAGGAGATGGAGGGCAGGTGGTGCTCACTCTAGGAAAACGGCTGTCGCATGAGCCAGGCCCGAGACAGAGGAGCTATGGAGGGGACAATTGCCCAGTAGCCTGGCCTCGGGGAGCCCGGAAGCCTGGCCTGCTCACTCCCTGTGAGGCCTGGGACTGCAGAGGGGCCCAGCAGTGGTCTAGCAAAGCTCCAGCAGCCACAGGCCTCAGGTCTTTCCAATCTGTGGCTCTGCTGATTTGACTGCACATAGGACAAGCTGACAAAAAAGAAAAAAAATTGTTTATGCAGAACTCAATTTCTGGCCTTCCAGTGTTTTTTTTTCCTTCTTTCTTTTACTTTGCATTATTTAAAGCCAAAACAATAAAAATGTCTAATATTTGGTTTAAAATCTGCTAATTAGCCGGGTGTGGTGGTGTGCGCCTATAGTCCAAGAGAGGCCTGGGATCGCTTGAGTTTACAGCTTCGAGACTACCCCGGGCAACATAGCGAGATCTGGTTCTCGAAAAAGCAGTTAGGCATGGTGGTGGGTGCCTGTAATCCCAGCTACCTGGGAGGCTGAGGCTGGGGATCGCTTGAATCTGCGGGATTGTGACTATCCTGGGCAATATAGCAAGACCTAGTCTAAACAAAAAATAAATGAAAAAATAGTAAAATCTGCTAGTTACTTAAAGTTGTGGGGTTTCACCTAAATGTGTATGTTTGGGACATGTTCTAAAGTCCCTAGAGGTTTGACTCCCATCCAATTGGCTGTTGGGAGCCCCAACCAGCGCCTCTGCGCTCAGGCCCTGGATCCAGAGCATGCCAGGAGACTGTCTAGTCAGAAGTTTCCGAACTGTGGGTTCCCAGCCATAAGTGGCTCTTAAAATCACTTTATTTTCAATGAACTGGAATAGAAGAAAAGAGAAGAAACGAGAATCTAGGCGATCAGAGGATATCATGTAAAATGCAAGCCCTACGATGAACTGCAGTCAAAAAGAGACTTGAGAATGGCTGGACCGCCTTAATCCTCTCATGTTACAGATAAAGTAATTAAGAACCAGTGACTGTGAGTGCCTGACCTAGAGTCGCACAGCTATCTCGCAAGAGAGCCAGGAGTCAGCATGTGGTCCTAGCTCAAGCCACCCATGACACCTAAGCCTTGGAACCACTGAAACCAACTGTGGTCAAAATAGGTTCAAGTCACTGTTTACCTCTCTGGGAAGGAAACAACAAGGTCTGGAGGGGCTGCTAGGTGATGATGCTTTCCAGGTAAGGGTTGCCTGGAAACCACCCAGAACCACCAGGTAAGGGTCACAGAACCACCCAGGACGCATGTGACAGATGCAGATTCCAGCTTCAGCCACATAGCCACCTTGGGCAAGTTATTTGACTGCTCGGGACCTCAGTTTCTGTCTGTAGGATGGGGGCAGTAAGAGCACCAGATCACAGCATGGGTGGTGTTTCCACACTGTTTCTGATTAAATGGTGGTTCTTATCATCTAGAAGTTCCCAACTATGAGCTAGTCATTATGCTGGATCCTGAGGGTCAGAGGTGACCAGCCAAATCCCTCTTCAGGGAGTTCACAGTCTTCCACCCACACCCTGTGTCCTCCCTTTGCAAACTGAGGCTCTGAATGACTCAGCCAGGCCCGTGCTGTGTGCATTTTCACCAGAAGAAGGTGTTTGCATTAAAGAAGGGAGTCTCTGATGGCCAAGGGTATACTGAAGAACATAAAGCCTTGTTCTGTAAACAGGTATTTACACCCAGTCCTCAAGGTGGGGGCGAGGGGTAGATCTGGGCTGTGTGCAGAGCCTGGAGCATGGCCTGAGAAGTTGGCACTAACAGGGATAAGAAGTCATGGGATCAGGCCAGGCATGGTGGCATGTGCTTGTAAGTGACAGCTTATGAAATCACAGCAGGGTCTGGGGAACATGGTTCATGTCCTGCCAGGGGCAACACAGTGAGACCTAGTCCCAAAAAAAGGCTGGGCGTGGTGGTGCGAGCCTGTAATCCCAGCTACCTGGGAAGCTGAGACTGGGGATTGCTTGAGTCTGTGGTACCCCGGGAAACATGAGCCTGCGGTTCCATGGGCAAAAATAGTGAGACCTAGTCTCAAAAAAAAAGAAGTCCTGGGATCAGAACCCCTTACTGTACCCAGACCCCTGCAAAGCCCAGCAAACCTGGCACCTGAACCTGGGCACCATTGTCAGTGAAACCAAGCAGGTGAGACACCCTGAGGCCCTGCTCAGGGCCAGGTCAGCACCTGCCTAGACCTGTCTCTACCTCCTCTGAAGCTTACTCTTTTCCCTTCCTTCCCTGGGACTCCTGAGCCAATAGAGACACAGGCCCAGGTGGCAAAATAACCCTCATCTTGGCTGTGACAGCTGCAGGCAGGGTCACAGAAGGAGGCAGGAGGTGCCTCGCCCAAACCCTGGCACCAGTGACAGTCATTCCTGTTCCCTGCATTTCACATAGGGGTGCCACTCAGAAGTCTCTAGCTCTTGCTTCCAGATGGGCAGCATACCTTCATGCCCACAGACTTTCATACAATGCTCTTAAGTTTGAGTTAATGTGAAGTGATTGTTTCAGCTCATTGATGCCAAGGTTTAGCATTGATCTGGTCCTTGCTTATTCCCTGTGAACTTGGAACAGCCTGTGGGCAAGGCAGCAACCCAGTACATTTGATCCTGGTGCAGATCACTTTTAGCACCATCCTCCTTCACACAACAACACTATTTCGTCAAGAATGAAACAAATAATAAAAATGATCAGG
>PVHY01008790.1:0-59757 GCA_004024945.1 Uropsilus gracilis | reverse complement strand
TAAGTGGCCGTGGCCACTTACTGGCGGGTGGGGTTTCACCCCCACCCCGTTCCCCCACCTGAACTTACCCAGGAGGCCTGACGCCCCTCCGAACGCCAGGACCCACTCTGGGCCGCGGGCAGCCGCCTCTCCTGAATCTGTGTCTTAAACATAGTTTTTAAAAGGAAATAAGAAAACTGGGTCTTTTTCAAATCACATAACTAGTTATAGTTAATATTAAGGCATTGTGGAATATGAATTTTGACATGAAAGAGTGAGATTGGGAGATCATTGATAATTGGAAACTCCTGCCAAAAACATGGGGAACACAAAGCACTTCAAGAGAATTGTTCATTTTTTCATCAAAATACATGAGTTCAACTTTGCCAACTGAATTAGGAAATAACAGCATTAAAGTGGGTGAGCAATGTTTTATTTATTTTTTGTTATATATATATATATATTTCCTTACATTGTATAGCCCAAAGTTTTCCCATGACCATGTCACCCCTGTGCATTATTATGATCTCCTGTGCTCATTGCTCCCCTGATTTTGCCCTTCCTCCCTTGCTCTCTGCTTTAGTTCTGTTACCTGTTTGTTAATTTTAACACTTTCTTGTCTTTTTGTTTGCTTTTTCTATATCACATATAAGTGATACCATCTGGTATTTGTCTTTTTCTTTCCAGCTTATTTCAGCAAACATGATCCCTTCTAATCCCATCCATGTTGTTGCAAATGACACGAGTCTGTCTTTTTTGATTGCTGAATTCCATTGTGTAAATCTACTACAACTTTTTGATCCATTTGTCTGTTCTTTGGGACATTTGGGTTGTTTCCATTTCCTGGCTATTGTAAACAACGTTGCAATAATCACAGGGATATAAGTTTCCTTTTGAATTTGTGTTTTGGTATCCTTTTGGTAAATCTCAGAAGTGGAATCTCTGGGTCATATTATGGTTACTCCATTTTCAGTAGTTTGAGAGTTCTCCACACAACTTTCCGTAGTGGCTGGACCAGTTTGTTGCATTCCACCACTGATAGAAAAGTGTTTCTTTTTCTCCACATCCTTGCCAGCATTTGTTGCCTTTTTTTTTTTTTTTTTTGATAAGGGTCATTCTTACCAGTGTGAGGTGGAATCTCATTGTGGTTTTGATTTGTATTTCCCTGATTATAAGTGAAGTTGAGCACTTTTTCATATAACTGATGGCCATTTGTTTTTCTTTGGGTAATTGCCTTTTAAACTCTGCTTCCCATTTCTTAACTGGCTGTTTGCTTTGTTTTTTTGTTGCATCATGTGAGTTCTTTGTATATTTTTGACATTAGTCCCTTATTTACAGAGTATAAAGTTTTTTTGGGTGAGGAATATTTTAAGCAGAGACTAACTTCATCAAACATCAGAAATGTGAAAATGTATGTGTTTGGGAGCATAGGATAATTCAAATCTGCTGAAATAATTAGAAGCACTGCAGGAAATAAATCTGAAGAATGAGTAGGGCTAGATGTTGAGGGGTTTATATGTTATACTATGTTCTATATTTATTCAATCAGTATTTACTGATGACCTACTCTGTGCCAGAAGCCAACTCAGCAATGTGCAAATAAGAGCAAGAAAGGCAATGTTGTACTCAAGAAACCATGGGTATTAACTTGATAGACTGAAGGGATTTACGTCTGTACATAGGTGGAAAGTTCACTCTAGTGGCAATTCAGCAGGAAGAAACTAAAAGTACAGAATCTAAATAGTTAGGAAACAGCTGCCTTATTTTAAGGAAGAAATGATCTGGAAGTACATCTGGATTATGGAGAGTGATGGCTGTTGACAAGACAGATGTTATAGGAAAGGAAGACATTCAGGGAGATTGTCAAGGATGCATGACAGAGAGGGAAGTAAGCCAGTAGCCTGTAGCTATATCCTTTGTTGTCTGACTTTAAAGATAATGTTGTTGGGTCTCTGGTTCTGCTTTTTATGGTTTCTTGGAGAGAATCTAACCACCCATCTTATTTCACATGACTTGAAGCATTACATCAGCATTTCCAGTAAATACAGAGTGGTGTTCTCCCGATTAAAATTCAAAGTCAACTACATCATCATAATTGACTTATTGGGAGTGCTCCTGTAGGGGAATTCTATTGCTTTGTTAAGTTTTCACTAGAGCACATAGAGGTCTCTCTGAGGCTGTTCTGTGCACGATCCCATATAGGTTGTAGAAAGAATTGCTAAATAAGTCAATGTTGTAAAATTATAGGCATAAATATATATATAATTTGAAATATTTACAGACTATTAGTTTTTGTTGTCTCCATCTTTTAACAGCTATAAAAACAGAGGGAAAAGACAACTGCAATCTTAACAAGTACATTTTAACAAATATCCTTTCCTCTCTCTTTTCCTCTTCTGTTTAAACTTAGCTGTTTAAAGCATTTCCAAACAATATGGAATAAAAGGATTTATTCCCTCGACAATACATGTAATAACAGACAGTTTAGCAACCACTATTGATACCTTCTAAGTCATAATTTCTCAATTTCTTCTAAGCAAATAAATGTTGAGAACATTTTGTTACTTTATATTTTTCTCACTGTTTACAGCTCCCAGGTTAGCCATATTTGTAATCTGCACACTGCAGTTTTTCTGCTAAGCCTCTGTGACAGCATCTCATGTTATTTGCAGCTGTGAAAATATACAAATGATGGGATATCTTTATTTTTTTCCTTTTCTAGTTCACACCCATCATGAGTCAACAAATATTTGGCGAATGCCTAATGCAACAGAACACCAAGTGCCATAGAAATATAGCAGGATGCCTGTAATACAGAGACTGTTAACTAACTGAAAGATAAAATGACATCATAGGAAGGCAAATGAAAAAGTATGGCAGAACTTCCCAGATATTGTAATGTACCCTGGCAATTATCTTTGCTCTCTTCTCATCACCCCCCCCCCCCATACTGATTGCAGTACTCTTCATGGTCATGTGTTTTCCCAATCATTTTATATAGAAAAAAAGAAGGGAAATCATCAATGTCATTTTTTTTTTTTTGGTGGGGGGACTCAATGCTTCCCAGTAGGAAACAAGATCCAAATGAAGTACCACCTGGATAAAGTGGAGAACAAAAATCTGGAAGATTTATTTTTATGAAGTCCTTTCTAATCTACTTAATAGGGACCAGGGGAATATGAAATAATATAACTTGCATACTAGCTGCCTTCAAGGAAGGAAATAAATGGATTATTAATCACATCACATAACTAGTTTTAGGTAATATTAGATATTGTGGAAAATGGATTTTGACAGGAAGGAATGAGACTGGGATATCAGTGATAACAAGTATTGAGTTTAAATAGAAAAACTCACTATTTCCTCTTTTGATACTTCTGCTCATAGTGGTTTAAGTTCAGAAAAAACTTCCCAAGGGAACCCTGTCTTCCTCCTGTCTTTGGATTGGGTCCTTCACTGTGCCCTCCCATCAGCATAAGAGTCATGGCCAGTGTGGATGCTTAGGATGGTCTCTGCACCACTTGCCCTCTTTGTGCTTGGACACTCTTCTTTTGGGGTTACAAATACTAATCTGAGCCCATTTTGAAGATGTGGTTGGCTAGTGTCTTATAGCCACTTAATCATGGTTCCTTATGAGCTCTAATTTCTGTTCTCAGTCCTTATACATGATTGCTGAATTTTGATGCAACCTATCAATCAAACATTTTAAAATGTATGATGCCACTTTAGAATTGAGATGAATGAAAGTAGCAACTATAATCTTATATGCAAATTTTTTCCCGATGGAACTGAAGTTAGA
The DNA here is from genome assembly GCA_004024945.1 of Uropsilus gracilis. Taxonomy (NCBI): domain Eukaryota; kingdom Metazoa; phylum Chordata; class Mammalia; order Eulipotyphla; family Talpidae; genus Uropsilus; species Uropsilus gracilis. The sequence goes on along the minus strand of PVHY01008790.1, from coordinate 55,979 downwards.
GCTACATAGATATTTGAAAATAAAACCCAGAGATGCCACAAATTTGAGTTTTATGATTAAAACTGTTTAAGTGCTTTCTAAAGTTTTTCTAACTTTAGAGAAGCTTTATTTTATGCTATATTCTTCATTACATACTGATTCAAGTACTCTTTTTATACTGTTTCGCAGACCATCTAAGGGACACCCAGGACCCCCAAACTTGAATACTCTAAAAGGATTCTACCATCCACTGCATAAAGACAAAGAATACTCTGTGTTTAACATCTTTAATATAATGATTGTGTATAGAGAGGCAAGAAGAGAGAGAATAATATGATGAAACACAGTAACCATCCCTTCATTGGTAAATAACAAGCCAAACAAAGTTGACCTGAAGTAGGGCTACTAAGTCCCAAAAGTTTGCCACAAGTCAAGGGCACCTTCTTTTGGGGAACCATAAGAAAGGAGCAAAAAGGCCAGAAAAGTCTGAGATGAAAAGGGCAAATTTAAGGCACAAATCAAGATAAAGGGTGTCATTATCAATCTTCTCATGTGTCTCTCACCGAATTGTCTCTTCCATGTGTTTCTACATGTATCTACAACATGTGTCTTCTCTAAGACCCCAAATCCCTGGTTGTAATTTAAAGCTGGGAAGCACACTCTTCTGTCTCCAAGTGTCTCTACTTTCAGTGTCTCTTTCATCTCTCAAGTCTCCTCTGCAGCTTAGCTCTGTTCCTCATTAGGTGAGGCAGGAAAAATGGAAACACCTTTTTTTTTTTTTTTTTTTTTTTTAAATGGAGATACCGCTGTTACAATAGAGTAGATTGAAAATGTTAGCTCAAGGATCTTGAACCCGTAGAACAATTGACCTAATTAGGAATGATAACTCCAGCACTTAGATGGTTAGACAGGAAATACATGAGTGAAGTCCACAGTTGCCAATTGCTTTTGTAAGGACTTTTCCAGTTTATCAGATTAAAGTTAATCTCATGTGTTTGTAGACTCTAGCAGCAAGCAAAACATAGTAAAAGAGAAAATATTGAAGTTACAAAAAACTGAATGAAATAAATGTGAAAGTGAAACAATTACAGGATGGTTTTACTCATATGTGTAATATAAATAAGCAAGGCAAACTAACAAAATACAACAAAAATAACTGAATCTGAGAAAAATATGATGGTTACCAGAGAGGAGAGGGGAAAGAGTGGGAGGAATGGTTAGAAGGGGTCAATATGATAGTGGGAATGGCAGTAAAACTTTGTGGATGGGTGTATTGAGGTATTTACAAAAACAAGGTGGAAACTCTTCTCCTAAAACTATAAAGTAGTATAAACCAATGGTAAATCAATAAAATTTCATTTAAAAATTATAAAGAACTGAACACCTGTCATGGGAAAATAGATTTCTAAATGCTGACACAAGAGAAACAGATATGGTTGAGAAACATCTTTCTTAAAACACCATACTCAAAATCAAAGTTGTTATAACTCATAACCACAGAGATGCACAAAATGATTCAGAAGATTACCCAGAAAGATATTTTCTTTAATAATTTGGGATACACATAAATCTTACACAACATGTCAATCTATGGCTATTACAAAATGAATTGAGTATCAGGGATACCTAGTGACTCTGACAGACTGTGAGTTGTGTGTTACCCACACCAGATGCCATTGTAGGTATGCAAGTAGAAACTTCCAGTGAAACTCTACGGCAGTTATAGAAACAGAGTGAGTGGTTTTAAGATTCTCTATGGGTGAAAATCACTGAATGCTTATTTAAAGAGTTGGTTTTATTCTGATGCTGGGATCAGCAAGTCATGTTTAGAGACATGTTGCTTTAAATAACTGTTTAGGAAGCATCATGCAGGTTTTGACTTGTTTTCTTGATAATCGTCTTGTTCATACTTTCTGGAAAGCCATTCTTTCAGTTACAAAATGTTTCCTTGAAGGATGGAAAATATGTTATTTCCAGAGCTCTTTTTCCTTTTAATGTATCCATAAGCCCAAAGTTTGTATTTCTAACCCAGAACTTTGTACTTCAAGTGTGTACATCCACACCTCTACTCAAAATCTAATAGACTTGTCCCAGTTCACATGGCCATACTGAGAGTTTTCCTCTGAGCATGCTCCATTTATAGTTTTCCCTGTGTTAAGAAATAGCAACACCACTTCCAGATACCCAAGTGAAAAACTTGGAGTTATTAAGCACTATTTTCTTTTTGTATATTTTATATTCAATTGACCAATACATTCCTTTGCTTACACTTTCAAAGTATAATGAGAATTTTTGAATCATTAACCCATTCTCTACTTCTTGCTGCATCCTCATCTAAGCTTTTAAATATCTCTCACCCAAATGGTCTCCTTGCTTCCATTCTTCTTCACTTATAATCTGTTCTCAATAGCAGCCTGTGCTCTTGACAATTAAAACCATATCTACCCCTCCTTTGCACCAAGTCCTGCAAGGATTCCTGTATCATTCTGAGTAACAAGGAAGTGAAATGACTTTTAAGATTTGAGAGATCACTGTCCTCTTCTACCTCTCTGCTTACTCTCCTCTAGGTTCACTGTTTTCCACATTACTCCTTAAAGTCATGAGGCCTTTGCACTAGCTATTCACTCATTGTATCTGTTTCTTGGGAGCTCTTTGGGATATCTGATGGTGCCCTTCTCCATCAATTATCAGTCTTTGTACAAAAGTTGTCTTCCTCAACCATCAACTCTTTCTCCTTTATAAAAATTGTCACCTTCCCCATTCTTTCTTAACACTTTCTCTATCATGAGTCTCTCAGTCCCTTTTTACATAGCCCTCCTCTCCTGTTAATGTACTGAATTAGTTATTTTTTCACTGATTGATTTAATATTATTTTTTCTTTAGCAATACTAGAATGTAAGTGCCACAGGGAAACATTTTTATCTAATTTTCCACTGAGGTGTCCTCAGTGCTTTGACACACACAAAGTGATCAATAACTGTTTATTAAATGAACTCAATGAATAAGTTTATGGACTGGTTATTAAAATTCTAGGGCTTTTCTAAGATCTTGGAATATAGCTGAGTAGACAGAACAGTTTTGCCTTCTTGGAGTTGATGTTCTTAGTGGAAACTGCAAACTATCAGAACTGCAGGGCCACAGCATTTTGTTGAGAGGACAGCACCATAGGAAAATTAAAGCAGTCACAGTATTCAGATGGAGAAATCCTAGCAGTGATCTGAAGTAAAGCACAGGGTGAATTACAAAAGATGTAGATGGGAAAATGGGGTAGGAAAACTAAAACTACCTGTGTTCATTATAGCACTATTTATAATAGCCCGGTTATGGAAACAATCTAAGTGCCTAAGGACAGACTAGTGGATTAGAAAAAATGACTCTCATACACACACACACACACACACACACACATATATTTACACACAAATACATTCTCTATCTATCTGTCTGTCTGTCTGTCTGTCTATCTAGCTATTGCCAATGGAATATTACCCAGTCATAAAAAGATTGAACTCTTGCCATTATACCAACATGAATGGAACTGGAGGGGATAATGCTAAACAAAATAAGTTATAAGGAGAAAGACAAATACCAGATAGTTTTGCTGATGCATAGAATATAGAGAAACAAAACAGAATGGCAGAGAAATCCAAACCAGTAACAAACCCTAGAAATCTAACTGTAGAATTGAGGCTGTCAGAGGGAGAGAGGAGGGCAAAGTGGGGAGGATGCTATTAAGGACAGTGGTGATGAACTGTGGGTGCCTTGCTGGTGGTTGTGGTTTGGTGACATACAGTTGCAACTGCAACTAGCAGGGATTACATATAATGAGGCAATGTGATGACATACAATGATGTGAACCAATTTACCTCTAAAAAAAATTGAAACCTAAAAAAAAAGCTTTCATGAAATAGAGATCACAGGACTTACAGAAATATGAATACTTAGAAGAAAGAATATGTGCAGTGAGAGAAAGGAAGCTTATGCAAACAATGTTTAACAGAAACTGAATAACTGATTTAACCACACACTTTTATTTTTTCCTCATTTAAAGGAAATGCACTGGTGGATGGAAGCTTCATGATCCTGTCAGATCCAGCATCCTATCTCTCTGTTGCACCATTTTCAGTGTATGTTATCTATTCTTAAAAATCATTTTCTGAGCCAGGCATGGTGGTGCATGCCTGTAAGAAGCAGCCTAAAAAGCCATGGCTGGGGCCAGGAATCGTGGTTTGAGTCCCGCTGGGGGCACATAGTGAGACCTAGTTCCAAAAAAAAAAATTAGCTGGGCATAGTGGCACGCACCTGTAATCCCAGCTACCTGGGAAACTGAGGCTGGGGATTGCTTGAGTCTGTGGTACCCCAGGCAACATGAGCCTGCAGTTCTACAGGCAAAAATAGCGAGACCTATTGTCAAAAAAAAAAAAATCACTTTCTGAAAGGAGGCAAAGGAAAAGATGAGAGGGGTGCATCTTCTGGTTGAAGGAACTTCTAGAAAATGACAATATTTCTCATGGGTCGAAACTTAATTGCCTACCATGTCTAGTTGCAAAGGAGTCTAAAGAAACTTTTTTTTTTAAATGGGACATTTGCCACCAAAAATATCTCTACCATACAAAAATGTATAAATTACAATTTATTAGAAGGCTCAAGATTAAAACAGAGCATAAGAGTGTAACTGGATCAAAGGCAGCAAAAGCCACTAACCAATAGGCCACAGATCTGCATCACCCGCGTACACAGCAGTTGTCAAAGTTGCGGAGCAATTTAAACAACAGGGTTTTATTAACAAGGGAAATTAACCAGGAAAACAGAAAGGCCTTAATGTCACAAGTGGCCAGTTATCTTACCCCAGTCACCATTTTCATTTCCTAAGGTCCCAAAGACAAATGTCCAAGATGGTCTTTGCCCCTCCAAACCTGAGGCAGGCACTCTGCAAATTCCAGTCTTTCTCTAGCGTCTTCTCTTTGCTTTTCTCCAGCATACCACACTGCTCTGTTTCTCCAAGGCTATTCAGACTTTTATAATAGATGCAGATGCAAACAGCTTTCCAAATATGTTGACTTGCTGCAGCTCCAGGCATTTTCTTTACCAGGCCAACCTTTGGTGGCATCTGGATACATTTACTAGGCCTGCCCTCAGCAGTACCTGGTCACCCCTGATCTGCTATTCTGGCATCCAATTCCATACCAGCTACTCTCCCACCATATAGCTCCTTGCTACCACCAGCTCACTCTTTCAGTGGGCTTCCCCTGGCCAGGCCACATGGGCCTGTTCTCTCAGTCTGCCATTTTCAGCTCTTTCCCTTCTCCCTCTCTCCTCACTCCTCCCTTTTTATACACCCTCTCTTCCTGCTTGCTGTTTTCTTTTGTGGGTCCTTCAGACTCCACCCACCAGGGCATTTAGGTACCTATATAATTTTCAACTGTGTCACTACGCAGTTGAAACTAATTTAATTATATCTGGGAGGAAGAATTGGTAGTCAAAATTGTATTGTCTGTATAATTTTATATAATTAATTCTTTTTTTTTTTTTTTTTTTTGAGACTAGGTCTCGCTATTTTTGCCTGTGGAACCGCAGGCTCTTGTTGCCCGGGGTACCACAAACTCAAGCAATCCCCAGCCTCAGCTTCCCAGGTAGCTGGGATGACAGGCACACGCCACCACACCCAGCAATTTTTTTGGAACTAGGTCTCGCTACGGACCCCAGGTGGGACTCGAACCGCAATCCCTAGCCCCGGCCGCTTCATAGGCTGAAGCTTACAAGCATGAGCCACCGTGCCCGGCTAATTAATTCTTTTTATTACTGTGTTGAGGGGTGATAAACAGGGAGGGAGATATCAAAGTTATAAAATCAAGGTCCTCAGAATTTATGGCTAGAGTTTCAAATTGAAAAGGTGACTTGGTAATTATTTAATGAATGCTTCTGACATGGAATGTTGACTGTTTTTATACCCTTTGAATAAAAGAACAAGAAACTAAGATATACCATTCAGCTCAAATGTATATCAGTATATCATTCAGCTCAAATGTAGGGAATCTTTGTGAACAAGATTAAGAATCATTGGTTTTAAATTTATTTTAATATTTGTGTTTTAGACAAAAAAGTTATAAAAAGTATAAGGTAAGAAAAGGAATCAATATAAAGTGAAAAAGTAAGTCATTTCTTACCCTAGACCATTTGATTCTAAACCTCCAGACTTCTAGTCTTCTACTTCTCCTCAGAAGTATTGACTCTTACTAGCTTCTCTTTCTTTTTTTTAAATGAAAGTTATATTTTATTTATTCATTTATTTATTTTATATTTTTAAATTTTAGTATTAATAGTACATTTGGTATTTTAAATATTTTCTTTCATTGCTAAATTTTAGACAGTACATGTTTTCTGCCATCAGTGTGGTCTTACCAGTTTCTTATATAAGAAAGGTCATATAAGCTTGGTAAACAATATGAAAACAAACAAATCCTTGCTTAAAACAGTGCACATTTTATTTTTAGGATTAAAAGGAATTATACAACCTCTAAGAACCTCTTCCTTGGTTAAACAAGGCAGAGTTCATTGCCTCCTAAAATTCTTCATATCTTTTTATTGCCATTGTTTTTTTTTTTGTCATGATAAAAACAGATAACAAAAATTACCATCATAATTACTGCTAGCATACAGTTTAGTGGCATTAAGTACATTACAATGTCCTGTAACCATCAGTCCTATTTCCAGAACTTTTTCCTCATTCCAGACAGAAAACACTATAAGCATTTGCTCTCCTCTTAGCTTCTGTAATTGCCACTCAACAATCTGTCTTATGTATTTGTATGTTCTAGATACCTCATATCAATGGAATCATGCAATATCTGTCCTTTTGTGTCTGACACAAAACATAATACAATGTTTCCATTATACAGTATATATCAGCATTTCCTTCCTTTTTAAGGTTGAATAATATTTCACTGTATTGATATACCAGATTGTCTTTATACATTCACCCACTGATGAACATTTGGATTATTTCTACCTTTTGGCTATTGTGAATAATATTTCTATGAACATTAGTATATAAGAATCTGAGTTCCTATTTTTAATTCTTTTATGTCCTTCATGTCTTTTTATTACATATTGAGATGCACAGATGCTTGGCAAGATGCTAATCCTTTGAGAACAGGTCCATATTTTTTTTCACCTAAGAACTCACTTATTTGGTGATTCAACAATTCTGTATTGTGTGCCTGCTGAGTTCTGACACTATGCCAGACTTTGAGGACACAGAGTGAAATGAAGAATATGTCCTCTATTTTAGTGCAGCATAGGTCTAATGAGTTTTTTCCTCATTGCATCTAGAATAAAATTTTAAGTATTAGACAAATATTTGTTGACTCAGCTGATATGTTGACTTCATGTGTGCTAGTGATTCCTGAGAATGTCATATCCCATGACAGAAAAGCAATACCAAAATTTAGTGCAAATGCAAGTTCTATAATATTGGAAATCATACTTTTCCTTTACTGTAGTATTTCAAGCAAATAGGATGAATTTTACTGCATTGTATGAGCTTGATAGTTTTTAAGTGAATGATGACATAGTTTGTTCTGATGAACTCTGACAAATTCAAATGAACTCTCTCTGTATATTATGGATGGAAAAACGGAGGCATTTCAGAAAGCCAGGAAAGCAGTGACCAGAAATAGAACTTGCCAGTTAAGCCATGCTGCCAGGTACTGAGCCCTCAGCCACCCAGCCTGCTGTGCTCCTTTTGGGGTATGGGGAATGCAAGGTAGGGGGGCCCTGCCGCCTACCAGGTGGTGGGGAGCAGCGGGGGGCACCCCCTGGTCACTGTACCACGAGGTGGCTGGGGGACACAGGGGTGGCCCTGCCCACACGCCTGGTTCAGCCATGCTGCCAGGCCCTGAGCCCTTAACCACCCAGCCTGCTGCGCTCCTTTCAGGGTTTGGGGAATGTGAGGTACGGGGGCCCCGCCACCTGCCAGGGCAGCAGGGAGCAGCTGGGGGCACCCCCTGGTCCCCATACCACGAGGTGCCTGGGGTAGGCAGGGGTAGCCCTGCCCACACGCCTGGTTCAGTCATGCTGCTGGGCACTGAGCCCCCCCTTGCCATGCGGGCTGGCACGGGGTGGGGGAAGCCGGCTGGCAGGGGTTAGTGGGTGGTAGGGGTCATTCTCTCTGATCTTCTCCAAATCCAGTCAACCCTCACCAGAAGCAACTAAATCAGAGAGTCAACGACAGTTGTACATGAATACAGAGGAGAAAAACAAAGAAGTATTCTGGAACAACGAACATGTCAGATCCATGGGACACAGGACTATAAGACTGATTATAGAGACGAACTACCTCAGAAATACAACCACTGTGATCGACAATGATGGGAACGGAATTTCCCGTTCAGAGATGCCTCCAGCTTGATCAAAGGACCCTCCCACTTTAGGGGGTGAGGAAAGCCACAGAGATGGGCAGAGCCCCATGACGAACCGGACCAGCCGTCTTCCATGGCCTATCTTGATCCAAAAAATGGGTGCACAAACTTTGGCCGGGAAAAATGCTCACAACCCAGCAACCAGAACTACAAAACAAAGAAGGAGCAAATATGACAGAATATGGGCCGGAGAGCAGCCAACCAGAAAGAAGGAGGAGGCCGTGAAAGAATACAATCATGTGTGAACTGGTGGCCAGCAGCAAAAAGACACTTGGAAAACTAAGTACAGGCCACTGTGACCCAGGAAACCACATCTGCACTGGACAAAAGGACATTGCTACAGGACAGAAAAGGAAGAACCCAAGGGACTAAAAATTAAACAATTAATGGCAGTGAAAGAAGAGATGGAAAGACCAGGGGAGTGGAATGGGGGAGAGGGGAGGAACACCCAAAAAGGCAAATGCAAACAAGTTATTCAATAAAAATAGATATTATAAAAAAACAAAAGAAATAGAATTTGAATCTCCTGACCTTCACTCTGATGCTTTATCCCCTCTTTCACACTAGTATATAAAATTAGAACTGATATTCCACCTTTCTGCGAAAGATGTGAACTTTAATTAAGTGTAATCACACACAGTATGGAGAAGATTTAAGGCCTTTAATTTTCCTAAAAATGATAATGAAGCTGATTCTAAAAGGAGATTGCTAAATGCTATTCTTAAATAAAAAAGATAGTAGCATATGATGATAAATTTCTATTTCTTTGGAAAAGGGTGAGGTGTTACTGTGCTGTCTGCTTTGGGAAGGCCTCACCAAACTGTTTCCATTTTACATGTAATTTCTGTGTTTATGCAGCTCAACCTTAGTCTTGGTGTTTGGAAATGTTAATTATTTAGGCCTTTTTGAACAACCTAGTTTGGAAGCATTTAATGTGATTGTGTTAAAATTCAAATTGTTCAATTTGTTAGGAATTCTAAAATTTTCATGAGGGCGAAAGTTGAGACCTTTAATTACTGAACAAAGTTGGATTATTTGTGGATATTAAATCCAAGTTATTCTTAAATTTCAGAAATTGTAGTTTCAAAATGTCCTCTAATATTTGCAATATGTAAATCCATTGAATAATAGAACATAAGAAAAGTACAATTTGAAGATCCAAAGAAGACAGACTAAATTTACCTTAGTAGGTCAAGTCCTAAAATTATTATTAGTCCACTGATAGCGCAGAGAGATGACCTAAATCCATTAGGCAAATCATGTTTCGTGTGTGGGTGTGTAAAGATTTTGATACTTAAATAAGAATAAATTCATCAGAAATTCGACAAATTGAATTGAACAGGACCAAGAGCTACCATTGTTGGCCTCTAGGTGGAAAAGGGTTTGGATACTGCTGGAAAAAGAAAAAGCCTAAAGGGTCGAGTTGTTGCCTACCCCCCATTTTTAAAATGGAAATGTAATTGCTGTATTGACATATAACATTGTATAACTTTAATGTTGATTTTATATACTTATGTATTTCAAGATATTTATTACCTAACATCTTTATCATGGCACAATTACCATTTATTTTTCTGGTGAGAACAATTCAGATATAGTCTCATAACTTTGAAGTTTATAAAGCAGTATTATCGACTATAATCGTTATGCTAGTTGCAAGTTTGTATCCTTAGACATCTCAATTCCCCCACCCATTGCCCCTGGCAACCACTGTTTACTTTTTATGCAAGTTCATTTCTTTTAGATTCCACATGTAAATGATATACAATTTTTGTACAGATAAATTCATGTCATTTGCAGCAATATGTTTGGAGCTGGAAGGAATAATGCTAAATGAAGTAGATCAGAAGGAGAAAGACAAATACCAGATGGTGTCACTAATAAGTGAAATATGGAGTAGCTAAACCAAACAGGAGTCAAACAAAAACAAACTAACCATTGAAAAACTGACTGCAGAACTGTAGCATCCAGAGAGGAAAGAAATAGGGGATAGATGAGAACAGAGGGAAAAAAGCACAGTGGAATATGGTGGTGGACTCTGGGTGATTTGGGGGTGGGTGCACTATAGTGACAATACCAGATGGGGGTATTGTTTCAAATATTATTTCAGTTAAAAAGTAATTACATTTAAAAAAGACATATAGTGTTTTTCTGTTTGCATTATCTCACTTAATACAGTGCCTTAAAGCTCCATCCATGCTGTCCTAAATAGCAGATTTCCTTCTTTCTTTGAATATCCTGTTCTCTATATATCAACATATATAAACATATATATTACACACACATACAGATGCAAATATATATATATATACGCAGATATATAGTAGATGTGGAAAAATATTTTTTGATACATTCGTCCATGATGTACATTAAGTTTGTTTCCCTATCTTGGCTATTGTGACCCAGTGATATGTGAGTGCAGATATTGCTTCAATATCCTACTTTCATAACTTCTAGAAGAAAACACAAGGAAGATGCTCCTTGACATTGGTCTTGTCAATAGTTTCTTTGGATAAGCTTAAGAGTAAAAGAAAAACCAAAACACATGGAACTGTATCAAACTAAAAAACAAAAGACACTGTGTTTTGGGAGAAAATATTTGCAAACTGTCATTTTGATTAGGACTTGCCATTCTTATTGATTCTCAGGCTTCCTAGCTAATCAAATGTATTTTGCCATTATGGCAACAGGAAATACTCAGAGGTCTTCAATCTTACTATAATTTGCCACAAGACTGCAAATATTCCATCAATTTTGTTCTTGTTTGTGCATTTCCCATCATAAATATTTCTGGAGTCAGAAGTAGAAGGATAAAATGGCTCAGTGGGGTCCCAGATAAGTGTTGCCCTTCACGACAAACCCTATGTGTGTAGTGTGACAGGAAGGGACAGAGCAACAACTAGAGATCATATGGTGAAATCAAAGTTAATTTTCATCAAAAGTTATCTTAGTATTTGACTCAATTTTAATGTGTTGGTGTCCTTGGTGATGCACTGTCTGTGCCCCAGAGAATTATGGGGGCTCTTTATCCAACATGACACCTTGTCTCCCTATACAGGAAAGAGCAGGAGCTAAAGTGGGAATAACTCATTAATGAGCTACTGCCAGACAATTGTCCCATCATTTCATTTGCTTACATGTATCTTTCAGAAGAGGGCTTGATGAAAATGAGGCTGGACATATAAGAAAATATGGGAGAACAAATCTAGGGTCAAGTATTCTCTCTAATATCTGAGACAGTGAACAGAGAGCTAACATCTTGGCAGTCCTAGACTCTACTAACATAAATAACTTATTGAGGGACCATATACTTTCTGCTTAGCAGTTAAAACCTCATAAAATTTTCATAATACCCCAAAAAATAGGCATTATCATGTATCTGCACTTTACAGATTAAGAAAACTAAGCTCCATAGAGAATAAATCACTTTTCTAAGAGTAGCAAGAAAGTGCAGAATGAGAGTTCAAACTCAGGTGTGATCTGAATCTAACTATCCCCCTTCCATTCTGTGTCTCCAGGACATAGTAGTCCCTTTCGCCAATCCCAGGGCAGTTCTACCAAAGGACTGTCTTTCTGATCTTACTACTGCTCCCTTAAGATTTGTCTACTGACAGGTTAGATATCCAGACCACTCTTGTGCTACCAAAGAAGCTGGCAGAGCTAATGATTAACTAGGTAAGAATCCTGAATATCTGAATTTTCTTCACATTAATGGGAATTACTTTACAGAGTACTCAGTCTCCTGTTACAAGAGAGAAGTTTGCTGGATCTCTATTTTTACCGTCCCACATATTATTATGCAGTTGTCACCACTTGTTACTTTAATACCACAGTCAATCATATATAATGTTACAGCAAAACACACCTGACATACTCATTAAAACAAATATCACATTTGCATAACCACTGTCAATAGAAAGCTACACACACAGAAGCAGCTAGAAAACTAATGAGGTTTGTATTAAGCAGCAGCCACCGTCCTTGTGGCACATGTGGTTCAAGAACTTTTATGGAACTCCCTGAACTCATTTTATTTTCTCATCCTCACTTGTCTTAGAAGAGTCTAGACTTGTAACATTAACCGGAAAATTGTACAGGAGAAAAGAAGGAAGGAAGGAAACTGAAGCTTATGATGAGAGTCAGTGACATTACTACAAAAAAAAAGAAGCATTGCAAAGGGTGTAACATTACATAGGAGTGAGCCAAGGAGAATTTTCAGTCAGGGCCACCATCTGATATGATTTATCTTTCTAGAAAGGGGTAATTTATGCAGTGCTGCTGCTGTGGGCAGAATGGAGTCTGCCAAGCTGGGTCCATTCCACAGTGGAATAAGTTGGCAGTCTGACTGAAGCCCACAATGGAAACAGAGAAGCCTGGGATATGTGGAATGCCCCAGGATATACAAAGTGCTTTCAATAAAGTCCACTTATTTGATTACCCCGACCCCACTGTGACATAGGTTATTACCCCACTTTTGCAGAGGAGGATCCCAAGACTGCAAATAGTAAAGCAACCTTTCTGGGCTCATATAGTTAGTTAGTAAGCATCAAAGTGAGCACTTGAATTCAGGACTCCTGATTGGAAGACCGCAGAGGCAGATATTCTGACAGGTGTGCATAACACTGGACTGCTTTGGGGAGAGGGAGAAACTCATAGCAGAGAGCAGACACCCTGCTATGGGATTAGAATTTGATGGTAGTTCTAAAATCTCTAGAAAGGTCCTAGGAAGCAAGTGAGCATTCCAAGACCCAATATCTAGCAGATCATGGGCCCAAAGAAGGGAGAATGGGGGATAAGACAATGGTCAGTTAGACAAAGCACTGTGCTGGGCACTTTTTAATGGTTCAGAAAAGGTGAAATTATGATCTCTATTTAAAATAATTAGTTCAGCATTGTGGCAGGGCTGGATCCACTGTTGTCAGTAGAGAGGTGGCCTCTGCCCCAGGAACAGGGACAGAAGCAGATCATCCCAGGAACAAGAAGAGAAGTAGGGGTGCAGATTAATCTTCAAACATACCTGTGTCATAACGAAACCAACTGCCTTGTAGATCAGGCTGGATGCAGAGAATGCAGTAGAGGGAAAGGTATTGGGGATATAGTAGGAGATTACATATTATTGAAGGTACCTTCCAAATAGCAGCATATATAATTAATTAACGAAGTGCTGCTGGTTAGGGCTTTATCAGTGGACTTGTTAGTTGGGCACCTTCAGGTGCCTCACTACACCCCTCACAACTCATTTCCCATCGCTATCTACCTCACTGGTCCTCAAAGGCTCTCTCACTCTTTCCCCAAATAGTGATATACCCACCCAATTATTCATGGTTTCTGATCACTCAGCTTTTTCCAAGTCAGTGCATCATCCTGAATGGAGGAATATAGTATGTGATGATTTTCACAAGGGCCACTACAATGCCCATGTCACTGAATTCCCAGTGCCAGTCCCAGAGTCTGGTATGTAGTTGAATGACTGAAGAGTGATGAATGTATGAATGAAAGGTTGAATGAATGAATAAATTAGCGCAATTGTCAAAGAAGACTTGGAAGAAGAATGGTGTTATTTCCATGATTATTTCATCCTACTCAAGCTGCTGATTAAACTGAAATCCAGTATCTCCAATAAAACCATAATCATCTCCTACTAGGTCTGTTATGTGAAACGGAAGGGAGTAAAGTAATCCAATTAAACCTAGAAAAAGTCCCTGAAGGTGGGCCCTCCATAGTTTAAAATGGACTGCAGACCTTTGCTTTGTGTTCCCTGATCTCTGAAAGCACATAAAGCATGCACTATATTTGTGTCAGTGACTAAGTGCCACACATCCTTGAAGTAAGACAGCTGTATGATTTTGGTGGTTTCCTTGGCCAGACTGAGAAGTCAGTATAATAAGACTCTACAACTGGTTGGGATTATGAATCATGAAAGTTTGTCCTTTACCTGAAAGGATTATAAATTCTCCATCAAGGAGGCACTACATGTGGGGGTGAAGAAATATACTGTAGCTTTAGTTACAAAGTAGTTGAATCTATAACAGGACCTTACTCAGTCCTTTTTAAACTTGATTCATTCAGCCTTTTTTTTTTCCTGGTGATTTCCCTTTATCTAATATTATTTTGGGGTAATTACATAAAGTTTTAGAAACATAAAGCCCCCTCTTCTTTATCAGGTTTCTGAGCTAATCATAGTCTCACTATGATCACTAATGACCTCCAATCACTAAATTTGATGTTGAATTCTCTTTCCAGGAAATGCTCCTTGACTTCTGTAATTCAATATTCTGGTTGTCTTCTCAGTCATGTGGTTTCCTTCTGCGGTTACTTTTCCAACTCATGTCTCTATTCTAAAAGTTGTTCGGATTTCTGAGACCTTGGCTGTAGGCTCTATTTATTCCTTATTCTGTACTTACTCCCTAACACGGTTTCACTTTTCCTTTGTATACAAATGCCATTTAAATTTATATCTCTAACTCAGATACTTTTCTTAGTTCCAGAACCTGTTTAGTTTTTCCATTTGAATCCTTTAAGCTCTTTAATTTAATTTGTTTAAAATAGAAATTGTAAAAATCAAATAGTTTCTCCTAAACCAGTCTTCTTCCAGTGTTCCTGTTCTGTCAATGGCCTCACCGAGAAGCTTGTTGCACGAGCCATCCACGTTAGAGCTGTTTTTAATAAGTTTTTTTCCCTATCTGTCACCACGAAGTCTTGTTGAGTTTACCTCCCAAGTGCCTCTTAAATACATCCTCTGTTTACATGTTTGTATCTTTACTACCATCACTCTAGTCTAAATACTTAACACTAGGTCACCTGGGCTACTGGACATAGTTTTCTCACTAAAGGTTTCCATATCTCTGCACTGATCGCCAATCTAAATGCCTCAGTGAGATTTCCAAAACTAAATATCTGATAATATCAACTCCTTGTTATCCTTTGGTTATTATTGGTAGGTTATATCCTTGTTTCTAACGAAGTGAAAGCATTAACTCAGATCTTTGTGTCAGTGAAGGGAATTTATTCTAATAGGATAAATATCAGAATCTTCGAGAAGACCTACAAAATATGGGCTGAACTTTGCCTCTCCCGCCAGGCCCGACCTTAGCTTATGTTCCACTTCTCACTCTGTGCTCTAAGAGCACTGACTGGGACCACATGCTCTCCTATTTAATTCAGGCCTTTCTATAGATTAAGCAATGCACTAAGAGATATTATGGTTTCCCCAATGTCAAAGGAAACTTTTGTTTTCTTGGCTAGTGATTCTTTTACCTCACAACCTGGACTGCTTCAGTTTATGAATTCATTATCTAACTGTGATATGACCAAGAAAGCACACCAGAAAGGGAGACAAATAATGCTTGACTACTTATTCAACCCTAGTGAAACCATTACTTTTTCTTAATTAAGTTCCTTTTAAAAATCCAGGATATAATCAGAACCTAGTAAAGCTAACAATAGGTATCATTTTTTGGATTAAAAAAAAAATCTTTAGGACATCTGCAACGCATGATTTCATATTTGAAAGATAGTAATATATTATCCTTGGCTAAAAACAGGGTGATAATAGGAAATAAAAATTAAAGGTCAGTTGTCAAGTGTAGCTATTATTGCAAAAAAAAAAGTAAGAAAAAAGAAAATAAAAGGGTCTTCGCAGAGGTGTCTGCTGAAGCCTTTTAATATTTATTTATTTATTTGTTCATTCATTCATTCATTCATTCATTCATTCATTCATTCATTCATTCATTCATTTAATTTTTGAGATTAGGTCTCTCTATTTTTGCTTGTGGAACCGCAGGCTCACGTTGCCCGGGGTACCACACACTCAAACAATCCCCAGGCTCAACTTCCCAGGTAGCTGGGATTACAGGCACACACCACCACATCCAGCTGTTTTTTTTGGGGACTAGGTCTTGCTTCACGCCCCCAGCTGGACTTGAATCACAATACCTGGCCCCAGCTGTGGCTTCCTAGGCTGCCACCTACAGGCATGCACCACCATGCCCAGCCTTGCTGAAGCCTTTTTAAATCCTGACATGGTTGATGATCTGAGTCTGTTCAGTCATGAATCATCAGTCTCCTGCCCAACAATGTTTCCTTGGGTAGCAGGCTAGATGTGTTCAAGTACTCAGTTATCTGATATCTTTTGTTAAACTGCCTCAGAATGTTCTCAGTCACCCTATTATTGATGGAAGGTCAGAATGACAGTGCTCATTTGTGAAAAGCTTTGGAAACTATTATGGGAAAGTGTTATTTCATGAGTTAATTCCCTTCACTGCCACAAAGACCTGAGCTAATGCTTTCATTCAGTTAGAAAGCTATGGGCAGTCTACAGGAATGTTCTTGAGGTGGGAAATGATGAAGTGATCATTGTCAGAAATGTAATGGATGTTATATTGTGAATAGCTGGCTGTAGTCAATGAGTCCATGGTAAGGCATCGAAGAAAAAAACATTTTAAGTCTCTTTATCCTCTAGGACTTTTTAGAATTCTAGAATTAACACACACACACACACACACACACACACACACACACACACACACACAAAACAAGCATTAGAAATGACCCCTCCAAAATGCTTTTCAAGTTTACCGAAGATTACCATGGTAACTAAATTACTTTCAGGACTAAAGAAAGTGTGTTTAATGATGTTTTTACCTCATGTGCAAGTTCCCTGTTTATTAAAGAGGAAATGCTAGGGGTTGAGACTGTCATGCTCGTTGTTAAGGAAGAGCATGAATTCCCTGGAGGAAGTGTTCAGTGTGAAGGAAATGTATCAAAAGCCTCTCTGTTCATCTTCACCTAAGTGCCTGATGACATTAAAAGAATGAAATTGTTCAATGGAACTCCATTTCTCCTTGTTAAAGAGCTTAACAATACCCATAGCCCTCAGACCAACTCTGTTGTTCCTTGTGAGAGTGTTAGAAAGACTGAATTTTAACTACAGAAAATGCTTTGGGATGGTCTGGTGGCAGCTTCTTTTCAATGCATGTTTTTTGTTTTCACCTATGTTTTATGCTAAATTTCATATCCTACTGGTATTTTCTTTACCACAGCCTAAAAGTAAAAATTGGGATTAAATTTAAAGTTTTTTTTAAAAACATATTTTCAGAGGATGTTATATAATTGTTACTTTGGTATTTTACTTCAAGTTTTGTAGATTAAGTTTTTTGTTCTTAGGCATGTATTTGTAGAACACTTTTTGCTTCTTTGGATATATTACAAGAATATTTATCATTAAAACACACTAATCCTTGATAAATAAGTAGCAACAAAGCTGTTTGCATTTTTTTTGTTTTATATTCTAAATTAAAATTTTATAGCAAGTGCAGGTGTATAATTTCAACCTGGATTTATTTACTTATATACCCAGGTGAATTGTTTTCCTTGACTTCATTTGAAATTGCCACACCATTATATACTTTGAAATGTTGATTCTTAAGTTTAGAAAGAATTTACATTTTAACAGCAATTTTGTTTGACTCTTCAATATCTACCTAGTCTGGGTTCTAGCATTTTCACTGACAGTATGATAACCCTCCCAGAGTACTCCATTGCTGAGTAGCAATAATAGTTAAAAAAGTTATTTCTTTTATTAAACTGGAAAGTGATACCATAAAACTTCCACCTGATTAAATCTCATTGGTTCTTTTCTCTGCACTGCTAGCATAAGCACTATACCTGTTGGTCATGTTTAAATTTTGGAAAATTTTCTCTACTCATTGTAGGTATAATTGTGCCAGAGTCACTCCTTTTTATTGAGTCAATCGTAATTCTGGATTTTTTTATGTGAATGTAAATGGAGACAGTCACACAAATGGAAAAAAATTACTTTTGTAATGCAATCAATATCAAGTGTGATAGAAGAAAAACATCAAGAGTGATAGAAGAAATACCAGGAATGGAAATAACTGGGTTTAAACTATTCATGGTTATTTGGTGACAGTGAGCAAGTTGGAAGATATGGTCTGTTCTCATCACCAAGTTCCAAGGGAAAGAGACTGGGAGCTTTCTTGTGCAAGTCATCTCTAGAGCTGAGAAACTTTCTTTCCAGGGAGACCTGAGGGTACCATCATCATACTCCTTGGAATGCAGACACTAGTCTGTGGTGTTGCATGCTTCAACACTTGGGATCTAGCTGAGGTCAGAGGAGATTGTGGACACCCCACTGGGAAAAGTTACACAATGTTCCCCTTCAGTAATGAAATATCTTTCCCCTCACTACTGAATCCCTGGAATAATCAGTAATTCTCAAAAGACCCACCCTGTTAAGTAGTGAAAGTACCTAGGAAAAGCAGGAGAGAACAGGTAAAATAGAAAATCAGTGAATCATCAAGAAAAAAAGCCCAGGTAGGTGTGGGATGCTTTTTACCTCTTGCTCCCACAGCCTCGACTTCATTCACCTCTCCATGATAAAGAAACAGGGGAAGAGTCAAAACAAGGAATGGAAAACCCAAAATGCATGATGAGTTTTTTTTTTTTTAACTCTCCCTCCCCCACGATGAGTTTGGAAGAACAAGAAATTAATCTTAATCTATTACTTAACAATTTTTTTACTTTTACTTTGTTCCTTGAATTCATGGTTTTGGCATGGTTGCTGTTATTTTAGTGTAGAAATGAATCTGTTTTCTCTTTGAGTTAAATATCTAATTCTCCTTCGCTAGAATATTCCCTGAAACCAGTGATAAAATTCTAGCGAAATTAGAACCTGTGTTTTCTGTATCTTGGGAAAAGGTCACAGCAGCCCTTTTTAAAATGAATCATAATTGGGATACTTCATGTTCTTTCCTTGTCACTTGGTATTATGTGATCTATACTGCTAGCAGAATGTGCTAATGGCTTCTGAGTAATAGAATATTAACAACTCCTGATAAGTTGAACAGCATATTCAGACAAATCAGAAGTGATTTGTAAATTATATAATTCTGTCCTTAAGACTTAAGGATTAATATCTGTGTATTCCCCTCATGAAATAATATTTAAGAATTGATAATTAAGATATTTGGTCCTTAACATTTTAGTGATTCATAAATGCTAATTTCTATTATTGTAAAAATTTCAATGGAAATTTAGGGCCAACTAGTTTCTATAACTTCGATTTTTTTTTTTTTAGTTTCTACAACTTTGAATTTTTCAAATTTTCTTTGAAAACCAGTGAATATATCAAATGAAGCCCTTTGCATTTCATTCATGACTGAATCTGAAAGGATCATGCTCTTATCTGAGAAGTGGCAAATTACCAAAGATGATGATGCTATTGAATTACCAACTACAGAGAACTACTGAAGAAAATGGGAGGGGGGGGGGTGAGGAGATAGGAAAAGGAAAATCTCCTAGAAATAAAGACCAATTCTTTCCATCTATATTATCTATTTTTCACTGAAAAACTGTTAATTTACCCATTGTGCTTCTGGTCAGGATGCTGAGTGCTGGCATGGATAGAATATGAATCTTTGGAGAAGTTAATGATGGATCAGTCAACAATTAAAGTTGGGGAGTACAGTTGGTGGGTCACCTAGACGATATTACAGATACGGTACTAAAAGTTAAAAAGACATTGAGATGGGAGACCTGAATTTATGGACTGGCCTTGGAAATGACAAAGAAGGAAGTGATATAAGAGATACTGTGGGTGAAGACTAAGAAGTGCTTGGCAGTCAATCTGCTGAGGGAACAGATAGAGAACTATTCAACAAGAGTTAGAGTTTCAAACCCATGTGGTGGGAAGAATGAGAATATACTTAGAAAAAAATATTTGGAGAAGGTGATGATAAATTTGGTTTAAGAAGTATTAAAGTGCATTGGAACATCCAGGTGGAGATATCTGTCAGGTAGTTATGCAGATTTATGTGGAAAATTCCTGGATCAGAAAAGAAAATAAATTAGTTTATAATAACATAACCTTAGGGTTAGGTTGATAAAGTCAAGACCAAATTATATATCAAATTGTTTGAGATAAAATTTGTACAGAAATCATAAAATTTCAAGATTCTATTATTACTTTAAATTTTACTCAGTCAATATGACAGGAATGAACCCTGTAATTACATTCTAAAAACTTCATTTGTTAGTGTGTATCTGATTTGTTTAATTTTTCTCTAAGAGTGGCTAAGTTCAAATATATGATGCCTATTAATCTTAAATATATATATATAAAATATTAGTTGATTGTCAAAATTTGATTAAGGGAGAATATTAAAGAGTGAAACCTTGCTCCCATGAGGCTCCAGCCCACCCTACTCCCTACAGCTAATGGTTGTTAACATTTGCTGGATATCACCGTGGTCTTTTCATTGTAAATAAAACCATATATTGATTTGTTTCATATAAATGAGTTCTTTTTCCCTTGTTGAACTACACACATCTTTATTTTTTAAATAACTACATAATGTCTCCCATTATGTTGATGAGTTGTGATTCACTTAATCATTCATGTATGGATATGAATTTTCTTTACTGATTTTTAAAATTATAAGATGTAAATTTTAAAATTACAAGACTTTACAGATACATCTGTATGCTTGTTCTAAGTATATTTGAAATAGAATCACTAGGTAGAAAGGAATTTACATTTTAAATTTTGATACATTTGACAAATTGCAATCCAAACAAGTGTGCCAATTTATACTTGGTTAAAGGATGGTTCCCTTTTTTCCAGTTATTAGTTTATTTGTATTTAATCTTCCTGTGTGCAAAGCAATTTGGACATATTATTTTAGTTAATCCTCAAAAGAACCATATAGAATAGGTTAATTGTTATCTTTATTTTGTGGTCTAGGGAACTGAGGCTCAGAGAGACTGAACATGGTGCAAAAGTCACTTAGTTAACAGCAAGCCAGTTCTTTGAAACAAGTTTGATAATGGAGTTGATGCACTTAGCCATTGCCTTGTCCTGCCTTTATAGGGACACAAACCCTCAAGTTTGCACAGTATAGGGAACTCAGTGCTGAGCCTCAAATCGGGCTCTGATCTTGTATGCTAAAAGAAAGGGGAAATAGTCCTCTAGAAATAACACTAAAGATTTCTTCAAATCAGTTTGTTATAGCTTTGTGTCTGTAGCTCTTCAGTCATTGTGTCTTGCATCTGCTTGAGGGACGCAACATCAAAGACCCTTCATCAAGACACATCCTTGAGGGACAAGGACTTCTTGAGGGACAAGGGCTCAGATCAACCCTGGTCACATTCCTTGTGATTGTCTTTACCCTCTGTTAACAGTGCCAGAGTTTGTGGCATAATTTTGATATAATAGAATGTCTAGGTAAGGGAGCAGAGGAGAAGAATGTGGATGAGACCCCAAATACTCTTCTAGTGAATATTTAAAAGTCATTTAAATAGATTTCTTTTTATCTGCTAATTTCCTATTGATGACAGCACTGAAACTACTTGTCTCATTTTTCAAATCAAAGCTTCCTAAAGCAAAATGGCCTGAAGATTGAACAGCTCTTGAAGCTCTATTAATCATAAGTGGAGGGGGTGGGAAGGGAGTGGAAAAGTACTTAAAACTCAAGCCCACCTCTCCTTTTAGCCAATCTCTTTGTACTGCTTCTTTGGGGTTGGTTTCTTGTGTAGTCTTTTTGCTGTCTTCCCACCCCTCCCAATTTTTTTTAATTTTAATTTCAATTCTGTAATTTTCATACAATATTGGTCATGTTTGCATGGATCCCCCATGATATTTTTAGGTACCTTCTTTCAGCACACACCTATTGCTTTCTTAGAAAGCTTTGCTGGAGTCAGGTATCTGCCCTCTGAACCTGATTAATGTGTCTGCCCTCAGATAATGTGACTCTGAGAGTGTCAAAAAGTCTGGCACCATCATCTCCCTCAGCTTTAGGAAATGGAGAGATATGGATTGAAATTCTGCTTCAGTCATTGTTACCTGAATGACTTTGGGCAAACAACTTCTCTCTATATGAGTATCTATAAAGTTTATATTGTTCATATTGGGCAGTCACATCTGTTTTCCAAAGTAGTTTTCAGGATGAGTGATAGTTCAATTTGTTGTTGGCACATCATTTACTAGCTCTGTCCATTGCTTGTAGCATTTGCAGAACTTCTACAAAGCAGTGGCTAGAGTCCTATACCTATGGTTATGTTGTGTGAGTGGATAGGTGTTGAGGTTTAAAGGTTGCTTCCCAGGACCCTTTTCAGTGTTTGGGATAGGTAGCTGAAGAGATCATGTGGGCTGGGAATAGAGGCCTTAAAGCTTTTATGGGCCCTCTTAGTACATCCAATGCTGATCAACTTTAGCTCCATAAAACATCTCTTTCTCTTAAGGTTTATTTGTTTTTCTTTTTACATGTAAAAAGACCATGATAGTCTCTACTGCACATAATACAGTAAGAAGTGAGAACTTTATATCCCGTTGCCTGCTTAATTTTTCTGTTTAAGTACCTTTCAAAATTAAAAAATTAAAAAAATTTTCTTACAGTGTTGCTTATTGTACAGTAATTAGTTTCTCTCCTCGGGTGTAGACAGCATAGTTCTCCTGCAACCATATGACCCATGAACCATCACCATATTCCCTTGTATTCTTCCCTACCCTGTTTTTGATACCCTCCCTTGCTATATGCCTTAGACCTAGGATCAGCTTGCTAGTTTTTGCTTTTTGTTCTTGACCTTTTGTTTGGTTTCTCTATATTCTGCCAATTGAAACGAGCTGATATTTATCATTTTCCTTCTGGCTTATTTTGTTTAGTGTAATACCTTTCAACTCCATCCATATTGCTGTAAATGGCATGTGTTGATTATTGGATAATACTCCATTGTGTAGCTAGACCACAATTCTTGATCCATTCCTCTATTTTTGGGCATTTGTTTTGTTTCTGTATCTTGGCTGTTGTAAATAACACTGCAACAAAAATGAGTTCAGATTTCCTTTAAAATTAGTGTTTTTGTGATCTTTAAGGGGAGATTTCTTGGTGTGAAATTGCTGGATTATATGGTAGCTCTATTTTCAATGTTCTGAGGAACCTCCGTAACAGCTTCCATCAGCAGTATAAGAGGGTATCTTTTTTCTCCACATCCTCTCTTGCATTTGTTGTTTCCAGTTGACTAGTGTATATGTGGTTTTATTTCTGGACTTACAAATTCAATTCCATTGGTCTGCATGTCTGTTTTTGTTCTAATATCATGCTATTTTTATTGTACTGACTTTACAATATTATTTGAAGTCTGGTAGTAAAATATCTTCATTCTTCCCCCTTATAATGAGAATGACTTTTGCTACTTTGGTTTTTTATGTGATTCCATACAAATTTCAACAGTATTTGTTCCATTTCTTTGAAGAACACCATTGAGATTTTTACTGAAATTGCATTGAATCTGTAAATTGCTTTTGGTGGGATGGCCATTTTGATGATGTTAATTCTTCTTATCCATGGAATATCTTTCTGTGTCTTTGTGTCTTCTATTTCTTTTAACAGTGTCTTTTCACTTTCCTGTACAGATTTTTCACCTCCTTTACTATATTATAGGAATTTACTTTTATGGGGTTAGGTAATTTTCAAAAAATTTGCTTACTTTAGTGACCTTGTTTATCACTACAGTTTAAGTTCCATGAAATCGGAGGTATTTGTTTTGCTCACTTCTCTATTATCAGCATAGTACCATTAATGTAGTAGATAGTAAAGAAATATTTTGCTAAATGAATGACTTGACTGCATAGAACAGAGTCTAAAATAGTGTAAACACTCCATAAATGAGAGCTCATACAAAAAAAATCAGCTACTATCTATAAATTAGGCCTAATAAAATGTCAGTGTAGCAGGATGGGATAAGAGATGATAGATCAAACACTGTACTTGGCACAGCACTAAGTCTCTTGGTAAATGTTAGCTGGATTATTTATATGTGATTATTATTTTCAGCTAAAATATTTTATGAAGAAAGCACTTGTAATAGTTCTTTTCAACTCTGTGTTTGAGTTCATTGCTTTGTGAAAACTTGACTTCATCCTTGGGTAAGGAACAGGGAGAGATTTGAGAAAGGTAGTAGATGTTAGGAAATGGTAGCTATTTTAAAATGAATTCAGTTCAGGCATCCAAGTAGTATTTAGTGACTTCTTAACACTGTGCTGAGCTTAATGATAACAATAAAGAAAGATAAGAATGGTTTCCTCTCACAACTGATACTAAGCAACTTTTCAAAACTTAAGTGTCAGCCTTCAGGGGCAGCTGTTGAAAGTACTCTTTCTGGAAGACTTAAAGTGACTTTTGCCTTAGATATTGCTAATGCATGCATGTGCACACACACATTCAAATATAAACAGAGATGATTATCACACCATTAAAAAGTATTTAAGTCAATCTAAATGTCCAGAAAGAAGCAGTTATTAATTTGTTCTTTGGTCATATGTGGAAGTGTCTTTTATGATATAGAAAGACATTCATATTCATTTATAAATGGTTCTAGTAGTATATAAGTTTCGAAAGACAGTATTTAGGATATTTAAACACCTAGATATTTAAACATTGTAAAAGTTGTTTTATTTTGTTCTAATTTTTTTTAGCTATACTTAGGCATTAAAGATAGAAATCTGAATTGATGTACTACAAATGTTAACAGACTCAGAGAGATGACTATTGTCTTCTTTTCTTTTAAATTAAATTTGTCGATAATGTTAGGGTTTCTTTTTATTTCTCTGTATGTAGATTTGCTTCACTCACCTTCCACTAAACCACCTATGTCAATGCCCTATTCTCTTACCTCTTTCCCTTCTCTCTCCCTTCCCTATCCCCTCTGATAACCAGTAACTTTCTCTAAGTTTAAGATTTGCTCTTGCTGTACTTCCCCAGGTAAATCGTTGTTTGTTTTTGTTCTTTGTGGCATGTATTGCTATAAGCTTCCATTGTAGTTCTTCTTTTAGAGAACCCGGTAGGATTTGGTAGGTTGTCTCTCAAATTTTGTTAGTCTTTAGATGTTTCTTCTTTGATTTCTTCATTGACCCAGGAATTGTTCAGAAGTATTTTGTCTAATCTTCACATGGTCTGGCTTATTCTGAGTGTTTTGGTTTTTTTTTTTTTTTTTTTTAATTTTTGGTTAATATCTAACTTTACACAATTGTGATGTGAGAAGATGCTTGGTATGATTTCTATTGTCACATATTTTTTTGAGATACTTTTATGTTCCAGCACATGATCTATTCTTGAGAACATTCTGTGTGTACTTAAGAAGAAAATGTGTTCATTTCTTTTAGGATGGAAGGCTCTGTAAATGTCCAGTAAGTCCATCTGGTATAACACTTCATTTAAAGTCTTATTTCCTTATTAATTTTCTGTCTGAATGATCTGTCCCTTCATTTCAGTTGTGTGTTGAAGTCTCCAATAATAATTACATTTAAGTCAATGTTTTTAGGGCCTGGGACGGTGGCTCGTGCCTGTAAGCTTCAACCTATGAAGCGGGGAGGGAGGGGGGACCGACTCAAGTCCCGTCTGGGGCCTGTAGCGACCTAATCCCCAAAAAATAGCAGGGTGTGGTGGCGCGCGCCTGTAATCGCAGCTACCTGGGAAGCTGAGGCAGGGAATTGCTTGAGTCTGTGGTACCCTGGGCAACGGTAGCTTGCGGTTCCAGGGGCAAAAATAAAAATAGCGAGACCTAGTCTCAAAAAAAAAAAAAAGTCAATGTTTTTAGTTCTGTTAATAGTTGTTTCATATAACTAGGTGCTTCTGTTAGGTAGATAAGTATAAATGTGCTTCTGTTAGGTAGATAGGTATAAATGACAGTTACATCCTTTAAAATTGTTCCCTTGATCACTATATGGTTTCAACTTTGTCCCTTATTATCTCTTTTAGTTGAAAGTCTAGTTTATCATATATGAGAATAGCAGTTCTTGCTTTTATGTTACTGGCTATCAGTTCCTTGCTCCAGTCTTCACTTTAAGTTCATTTTTGTCTTTCGGTTTTAAATGGGTTCTAGGAGGCAAAGTTTAGGTGATCAAAATACTCTAACTCAATTTGTCTTTTGGTAACTTTTAGTTGGTGAATTCAGACCATTCACATTTGGGGTGATTATAGCTAAAGGCTATTAACTGCCATTCTGTTTTTTGTTCTTCAATTGTTTCTTTGTTTCTTCTGTTGTTCTTTTTTCCATTTGTTTCTGTCCTTTCTTTCACTTGGAAGGCTTTCATCCTAGTGATTCTCTCAATTTCTTAATGTCTTCTTCCATGTGCCTGTATTTTAGATTTTTGGTTTATGTTTACCATCCAGGTTAGAACAATCTTACTATGTCTAAAGACATCCTTAACACGCCCATGTCCACGCTCTGACATTTAACTATATAGGTTCTGTCCTTTTCTTCCTCCCCTTTAGAGTTTTGTGGTTTACTCATACTATTCTTGTTTATGCTTCTGATTTTTGTTCCTGTTATCACTTTGCTTTTTGTGTTTTGGTTTTGCTTTTCTTATAGAGCTACTTCCTACATTTCTTGTAGGGCAGATCTACTAATGATAAAGTCTATTAGCGTCTGTTTATTTGGAAACTGATTCACCTTCATATTTGAATGATAATTTTACTGGGTAGGGTATTTTTATCTGGCATTTCTTGTCTTGTAGGATTGTAAACACTTTTGTCTGTTCTGTTCTTGCCTGGAGGGTGATCGAGGTGAAATCCAAGGAAAACCTAGTTTGGATACCTTTATGAATTGACTTCTTTTTCCTGCAGTTTTTTTCAATCTTTGATTTTTTGATAGTTTTACACGGAATGGGATCTTTTTGAGGGAGAAGATGAGTTTAAGGTACCCATGGAATGTGCACTTTGTGGTGGCATTTGGGATCAGAGGCAGGTTTTGACATGTCGTTTTCACTTATTCATTCATTTGTGCACTGAATATATTCTGAGTATCTAGCATATGCCAGATTAGCAATTGGGAATATAAACATAGATAACATAAACCATGTCCTTATGATTTTTCTTTTGCTATATCTAGCTTTAAACTAGTATAAAGATGAAGATATTGGAAGTGTGCTCGCATTCCCATGGAGCTGTCTTTTTTTTTTTTAAATTAAGCCATACAGTTTATTTCAGGCTTAAAATGTATATATAAAAGAAAATTAAGATACAGCAAGATATCAGTATGCAAATTAGGATACAAGATATCAATATGACAAATATTACAAGTTTTAAAGCTTTAAGACAACTTGAAATTTGTGTACAATAATAGAAGTAACAAAGGGGGATGTTCTCCAATATCCTTGTTAGGAGATTTTTTTTTTAATAATTAAAAAATTTTTTTTTGTGGGGAGAAAGGAAGTTACATAGGTAGAAAGGAAGTTACTGATGTGTGATTTAAAAGTTTCAAATACCACTGGAATGGCAAACATCAAATCCAGTGTACTGATTATTATTTCTGGGAATATATAATGGGGAATAGGATAGAAGAGATATCCATAGAGAATGTTAACTATCTCTGTGATGATTTTTCTTTTTTTAAAAATTAATTTAAATTATTTTAAATTTTCATATATATGTGTATTTATATTTATATTACATTATTGCATTATTGTGTACCTTGGGGCTTATCCACTTCGCTAACACCTGTTAAACATCCTGAACCATGGATCTGTCTCTTGCTTCAACAGTGTTTGGACAGAATAGACCCCGGGAAGCTCCCTCTATCATCTTCCAACCACCCTCCAATCTTTTTTCCAGTTGCAACCTGCAGAACCATCCTCTGTGCATCCCTCTTCCTCCTCTGAGAACAACCAAAACCATTCGGACTTGGCTCCATACTGCCTGACAACCATGAGCTCCCAGATTCGTTACAATTATTCCACAGAGGTTGAAGCCTCAGTCAACTGCCTGGTCAACCTGAATCTGCGGGCTTTGTACACCTACCTCTCTCTGGGCTTCTATTTTGACTGCGATGATGTGGCTCTGGCAGGTGTGGGCCACTTCTTTCATGAGTTGGTTGACAAGAAGTCGGAGGGTACTGAGCATCTCTTGAAGATGCAAAACCAGTGTGGTGGCCGCGCTCTTTTCCAGGATGTCCAGCCCCTTTCTGAGTTTGCCACTTGCAAGCAAGTCCCAAGAGAACAAGACAAAGGCTTTTTCCCTTGAAAGAAGACGGGGGTCCAGAATAACAACCCAGGTGTCTCCGAGACAGCAGAAGGAGACACGGGATTAAAGACTCAGGGGTAGGTAGGGGAGGATGAGAGAAGGTCAAGAGAAAGGAGGGAGGGACCCCAAGAGGCCCGTCAAGCCCTTGTGTTCGACCAGACCTGGGATTCTTAAATATAGATTTATTAAAAAAATCAAGATATTACTTTATTGCTATATAATTTAAAGCATCAAGATCATATAATAATTGTAAATTTTATAAATCTTTATGTTTTGTAGCCTGGATATGATGATAAGCTTGTACAGAAGGAGTTTCATCATGCAACATTAATGTTTATAATTTGTAACTTCAGGTTAAGGAAGATCTGATGCCATCACTAGAAGAAAGTTTGAGGATATATATGTCTTTCACTTTGACCCATGATTTGGTCATCTCATCTACATATCTAACAGTGAAATAGTACTTGAAGAAGCACCAAAAATACCTGCTCTAATGTGGTGGAATTGGAAGGCTTCTTTTTCTTACTGTAACTCATCAAATGGTGTAAATTCTGCACACAGTTTTAGCAAGGGTGTCCATTTGGAGCCATCTTCAAAAAGGAAACAATACCGCCTTACTCAGACTTGGAAGAAACAGGGATGACTGTTTAATAAGATTGTTGTTATTATTTTTCTTCTGAAAAAGAATGAGATACTGCAGACAAGATAAGGAAAACTGTGGGGAGAAATGAGGTGGTACATGCAGGATAAGTGGGAGAGAGGAGTCTTGAGAAAAGACTCCTCTTTTGTTGAGGAATGATTAATAGTAATTAAACTCCTAGTGAGTTTAATTATAATAATGCACATTAACTTCATTATCCCATTTTATTATTTTATTTGCACAACAATACCAAATAATGCAAACTGAACAATAGTTTTCTTCCCTACTTCAGAGGTGGAAATTAAAGCAAAGAAAAGTTGTGATTAAAGTTATGGGAATAAAAGCTAGCATATTTGGGGTTTGACCCATGGCTTTGATTCCAAATCTAAGATTGCTGACACTATAGTGAACTTTTAGGAGTTTCTTTATGCTCCAATACCAGCGCTACACTTTGCTCAGGCTTGTCACTAAATTTAATTGTCCTTCTCTCCCTCTGCAAATCTCAAATCCTATTTATCCTCACTTAACAACTTCTCTATGAAACTTTCTGAAGTCTTATTAACAAGCTCTGAAAGCTCCTTATCTTTACCTCTCATGTGAAGATGCTCTTTTGCTATGAGTTGCACTACAGTTTCTACTAGTATTATAGGAGTATTGATCTGTATGTTATATCTCTACTGAGAGATAGTAAATCGTTTTAAGGCCTGATCTGAATAATTTTTCCTTTCTCACAGTACTTAGCATAATGCCTTGCAAATAATTGTTAAATATATACTGAGTGAATGAACCTAAGTTTCCCTGATCTGAATCAAGGAAACCACCCAAACCTCCTCTTCCACTTATCCCTCTAGTTTAGTGTCTAGTTTAGTTTAGTCTCTCAAGTTTAGGATTGACATTAGCTGGGTGTAATGTAAATGATGGTCAGAAAAGAAAGAGGGTAAAGGTTGTTTTACGTCATGCAGATAAAAGAAACGAGTAAGCTTAGAAATAAGATGCAGATCTGCATGGTTGCCTGAATGTGTTAAGGAAAAGTCTTTAATTCCTTAGTTTATGTAAAAATGGAATAACTAGCACACTGGACTGTGCAGTTGTGTTACTTGGCACAATGAGAACAAAGATGTTTTAAGTCAAGTGTATATAGGGAGTTCAAAAACAAGCATATATTGAGACCATAGCCGTTTCAGTAATTTTTACTTTGGGCATGTAACATTATGGGCTGAGTTCTGGGTTATCTGTTTTGAGGTCACATAGTTCAGTCTGCTGCTAGACTTCCTAGTGTCCTTCAAGCAACAATAATTCATTCAAGAATTCCTTGGCTCACTTCTGGCAGATTGTACTGGAGAGGTTTGGCATAGTAGGGAGAGACAATTGAAGATTAAGGGTGAAAATGCAAATGGAACTGCTGCCACATCCCTGGATTAAATCTTCCCTGTGCCGAAGAGGTATTAATCATTCTCTTCAATCAAGGGGAGGAGGCAAGGAGAGTAATTCAACCTTAGCCCGTTTGTAAGTGCCTTGAAGAGGAATTAAAATCAGTTCAAGCTTGGAAACACAATATGGGTTTAAACTATTAGAATTTGGCGACCATGATTTTAAGGAATCCACATGTATATTATGTTCATTCTGGAATTTTCTCTCACTGACAGTTTCCCCAAAAACTAATAATAATTTCCTTTTTTGCGACGAATGCTAAAAGTGAAAAACAGGAAATTCAGACAAAAGTACATTCACACAATTTTGACTGAAAAAATAAACTGGACCTTAGAACTTAAAAAGCTAAACATTTGAAAGTAATTGTTATTTTTTGTTTTGCAGCAAAGCATTCATGCAAATGGCATTGTAGTTATAGGTGTAAGTCAGATACTGTTAGTGGGAATAGGCTTTGGTTATGCTTGCTTTCACTACCAAAAAAGCAAATAAGCAGAGACAAGAATGTAGTCTATAAGCATTTTTATTTTTCAGGTTTTTGACCATTGATATGGGAGAACAGAGTGCATAACACCCTTGAAGAGACTATTCTCTGTAGTCATTGATTTGAGAGAATGGAGAGATCATTCTGTCATCTCATCTTAAGCTGGCTTTTTAATAATGAGTTTAGCAAATAGTCATAAGAAAACAGTGAATCAAAATAGCCCATCATAGTTGATGTTCTTGGTATCCACTATGTACAACCTCCAGAGTGTATCAACTTCTTGGTTATTTTGAACCTGGTACATCTAATGGCATGAATACCCAGCATTTATTCAGCACCATGGGGACAGGAATCTCAGTTTTTAAAGCAATAGTTTTACTTTAAAGAAAACAGATCATTAGTCACATTAGTCATATAGTGTGTACTTGTAGCCTATACTAGATGTATGTATCCAGATTCCTCTACTAAGTCTAGTGCCCCTCCTTTCCTCTCCAGTCTGCTATCAATGGTATAATACCCATCAAAACTCCAATTTTTAAAAGGGAAATAGGACAAAAAACTGAAGTTTATATGTAATGACAAAAGACCCTTTATAACAATTTTGAGAAAAAAGAAGAAAAATAGAGGCATTGTGTTAGCTGATTTAAACACTATTAAAAAGCAACAGTGACTAAGACAGTATGATAATGCCATATATATGCATGTGTATGTATGTTATTTTATATATATAATTAAGAGTCTAGAAATGAACTCATAGACATATCAGCACCTAATTTGTAAATAAGAAGTCATACAATGTAAAAAAGGAAAATCACTCCAACAAATGGTGTTGGCAAAACTAAACTGCTACATATAAATGAGTAAAACTAGACCATTCTATGCTTAAAAATAAATTCAAAAAATTTTAAGGACTTGCATGTAAGTCTATAATATATAGAAGAAAATACATCAAAGTAAGCATAGCGATGCACCACATTACATCAGTGACAGAGATATCTTTGGAAACATGACACCAATGGCAAGGAAATTCAAGCAAGAAGAAATATAATGGGGACAACTTTATAAATTTTATTTATAAATAAAACATTTATCAAATAAAAAAGATATTTATCAAATATCTCTATGCAAAAACATTTTGCCTAGAGAATTTAATGGAAAAATAGACTTTATGACAAATACTGTATTAGTTCACTCATGAAATAATAAAATAAATGAACAAACAAAATAAAACAACAAAAAACATTTTAGATTATGATAACAGATTGGTGGTTAAGACAGGAATGAGAAGTGGATAAAATGAGCAAAGAGGACCAAATGTATGGTGGTGGTTCAAAGCTAGACTTTTGGTGGTAATTATAATGTAAAACATACAGGTGTTGAAATATAATACTTTACATCGGAAACATATAATGTTAGAAACCTGTTCTTAAAAAAATGGATTCTGTATAAGTAGGTGAGGGAAGAGATAACTCAAAGACATAACAGATGAACAAAAGAAGCTCTAGAAAGAAATTGAAAATGAAAATAAATCAATTACAGAAATCAAAATTACCTCAAAAACAGCAAGAAATAGCATGCTGTTGATGAGAAAATAAGATCAAGGTCCATATGGTCTCCTTTGATGCTTCATGGATGAATTCATATTGGCCAGTGTATCATATTGATTTTTGCCGTGCAAATCATTGCTCTGGTGTAGACCCTTTATTTCTGATGCACCTACTTATCTCATTATGTTGGTGAACTGCTTTGTGTTCTATCCTTATGATATAGATTCCTTTGGTCCTTGGATGAGTTGATTTTTACTATTTCTATGGGTTGATTTACTCAGGGAGGTATATCTCTTCAGGGTCAGCAAAGCACCCCAAATGTCAGGCTATCAGAATATAGGAAATTAAAGACATGATTTAAATATATTCTAGTTTCTGGCATCAATACGTGTATACTTTTTGGAGACCAATATTCAACCTAGTATATACATCATTCATATTTGTTGTATTAATTAATATCTAAATGATCAAAGGGTATCAATAATAGATCAATAATATCATGTACCCCTAATATAATGTGATGAAAAGTGTATATTTATAACCTCTGTGATATTTTTCTCCTAAGTCTATATCCTCAGTCTAGTTACGGGAGTATGCCAGACAAACTGAGAGATCCAAATTGAGACAGTCCTTAAAATACCTAATAAATACCTAATGTAATTCTTGAAAAGTGCTAAGATCATGTAAAGAAAATAAGGAAAGACTGAGAAACTGTATAGACTGGAGGAGATGGAGGAAACATGAAGACTGAATGTAGTATAGTATTATAGATTGGATCCTGGAACCCCAGGAAATCTGAATAAAGTCTGTGTTTTAGTCAATATTATTGTACCAATGTTAATTTCTTAGTTTTATAAGTGTGCCATGATCTTGTAAGATGTTAACATTAGGGGAAACATAATGAAGGGTATATATAACTCCCTATACTATGACTATAAAAATGTGCCAAGATAAAAATGTTGTACACTAGTTCAGCTTTTGGAAAGAAGGACTGATCACTTTGAACATGTTTCAAGGAGATAATAGCATTCCAACATTTCATGACACTTCATTTGATTTAAAATGACTGCTTATTTAATTCATTCAACACATACTAGTAGGCACTTACTATGTGACAGGCATGATGCTAAGTGGAATGACAATACTGAACTGAAACATACTGTCCCTGTCCTGCAACTCACAATCCACTGACCCAAACTGACAAGCTAAAGGTTTTTTTTCTATGTTGGTGAAAATAGTTATTTGCAGAGGAATCTTGAACTTTGAGATTTTTGAAAAGAGTTATATCCTATGTGCACATTTTTAATTAAAAAACTTGCCACTGATTTTGTAAAATGTGGGAAAACCTGTGTTATTCATTTTTAATACTAGCAAGTGAAATTAGAAAGTTTTTTTTTAATAAAAGGAGATATGAGTTAGTTTTTCTTATGCCAGAACATAATGTTTTACCCCTTTGTTCAAGACTAAACACGGACCATTTCTACTGAAGTGTTTCCACTAAAGTATCAGTGACTGAAATCAGGATTGGGAGAAACTGATAAAAGTCTTATATTGTTTAACTTACTACACTTGGAATTCTGATTATATGTGAGATTAGTTTTAAAATATTGAACATAGAATTTATAATAAAGAATTAGAAAAAGACTTAAAATATTAGAATGTAAAATAAAGACAAAGACTAATTTAAAAGGGACCCAGATAGTCACAGTTTTATGAAAATACTTTGCCTCATGCTTGCTGAATTATTCTTGCAATTACCTGACAGATGATCTTAAAATAAATCAGCAGGACATTGTAGCTTTCCCAAGTCAATGTTGCAGCTATATAAGGGTATGTGTAGGAGGTTGCAACAATATTGCTGAGTGAATTTTAATTCAAAACTTATTTAGAAGTACCATGTTAATTTTTCATAAACAACAATCAGAATAACATAAGGTGTTCTGGTTATTTTCAGGTTTTATTTTGATTCTGTATATTTAAGAAAATTTTAAGAGTCAGATGCAAAATAATATTGAAATCCTGCTCGTTTAAAAAATTTATCATGTTCAAGATCCATTATTATTGAGGTAATTTTTACAAGCAGATTTATAGACCTTAAGTGCACAAGTCAATGAATTTTGACAGATGCCTACAACAGTCATCCCAATCAAGAGGTTAGAACATTTTTGGCCGGCAGGGATGACATGACAAGATGACAACAGAGGAGTTTCTTTGTTTTACTTTCAAGAGGAACATTTAATATCTAACCAAAGGGACACTCCATTGAGAAAGTCCTATGACTTGGGGCAAGACTTAAACACCTTTGGACATCAAAAACCAGAAAAGACTGCATCAAATGAGACACAAAGGAGATTCATGCTTCACAAAACAGGGAGCAGATAGAGAGAAGTGCCTGGAAATTGTGGTCTGGGACTGGGGATATAGACAGCATGGCTAGCTAAGCCAGGAGTACTGGGTAAGGGAGAGAGAAAATAGTGTGGAAGGTGCATACCGTATATGAGGGGAAACACATGAAAACACTGGGATGCTGCACATAGGCTGAGTCCAGGTCAAGAAAAACAAAAGAGAAGCTTGCAACCTTTCAAAATAGAGTCTGGAGAAAGAGAACACTTGAACTGATCAATAACAAGTAAGGAAATTGAAACAGTAATCAAAAATCAAAAGCCTAGAACCATAAGATTTGCTAGATTTCTATCACACTTGAAGATGAAACTATTATCTATCCTTGTTGAGTTCTTTCAAAATATTGAAGGAAAGGGAATGCTCCCAAAAACAGTTGATGAGGATAACATTACTCTGATACCAACAATTTTATACAAAAAAATATTAGAAAAAAAGAAATTTACAGATTAACATCCTTGATGAACAGAGATTCAAAAATCCTCAGCAAAATCTTAGGAAATTGAATTGAGCAATATACTAAATAGATCATATATGATGACCAAGTGGGATTTATTCCAGTGATTAAATACATTAGTGGAAGAGATTGGAAGTCTAACTAGAGCAATTGGAAAAGTGAAAGATATAAAAGAAATCCAAATTGAAAAAGAAGTAGAAGGATCATTATTTCATATGACTTGATAATATAACAAGGAAAATTCCAATGACTACACTAAAACACTACTAGACACAATAAATAGTATGATGAAGTGGAAGGCTACAATAAGCAAAAATCTGTTGCATTCCCATATACAATGGACTAGAAGAGAAAGAAATCAAGAAAATATTGCCATTGACAATTACATAAAAAACATAACCTAGGGATAAATCTAACAAAAGTGTGATAGATATATTCAGTGAAAATTATAAGATATTGCTAAAAGAAATCAAAGAAACAATGAAATCAAAAGAAATCCCCTGCTCATAAATTGGAAGAAGTAGCACTGTTAAATGACCCTCTTGCACAAAACAATTAGGCAATTCCTATCAAAGTTTCATTGACATTCCTTAGAGACATAGAACAATATTACTGGAATGTATGTAGAATCACAAGATACCCAATGCAACCCTGGGGGACAAACGGAGGTAAAACTGGACCACTATATGAAAAAAAAATGAATCTAGACTACTCCCTCACACCATGTATGAAAACCAACTCAAAATGGGTAAAAGACTTGGATGGAAGACTTGAAACTATAAAATATATAAGGGAAAATATAGGCAAAATGTTCCAAGACTTATACCTCAGAAACCTTTAGGATGCTAAAAAAATTAACAGAAAGGAAACAGAAACATCTGGGACTACATCAAACTAAAAAGCTTCTGCACAGTTAAAGAGACAATAACTAAAACAAAGAGACACCCAACTGAATGGGAAAATTTTTTTTGCTATCCATGCAAGTGATAAGGGTCTAATACCAAAGATCCACAAAGAACACATAGTTTAACAAAAACAAAGCAAAAAGCCCAGTCAAAATATGGGGAGAAGAGCTAAAAAGACACTTCTCTAAATAGGGAAAAACAAATGGTCAATAGGCATATGAAAAATTGCTCAGCATCACTAACAGTCAGGGAAATACAAATCAAAACCACAATGAGATATCACCTTACCAATAAGAAGGGCCCATATAAAAAAAAAAGGGCAACAACAAGGGCTGGCACAGATGTGGAGAAAAACAAACACTACACTGCTGGTGAGAATGCCAATGTCCAACTACGATGGAAGGCTGTGTGGAGGACCTTAAACTACTGAAGATGGAACTACCATTTGATCCAGCAACCCCACTACTGGGAATCGACCCAAAGGATACAAAAACACTAATTCAAAAAGACACCTGTACTTGTATGTTTATTGCATCACTATTCACAATAGCCAGAATAGGGAAATAGTCCAAATGCCTCAAAACTGATGAATGGTTGAAAAGATGTGGTATATTTACACAATGGAACATTATTCTGCAATCAAATCCTACAAATATGAAGCATTTGTGATAACATGGATGGACCTAGAGGGAAAAATATTAGCAGAAATAAGTCAGAAAGAAAAAGACAGAAACCATATGTTCTCACCTATAGATGGGATATAGGAATACCAAACAAAAGACAAGGAAAAACCCAAAATAAAATGACAATGATGACAACAGAACTGGCATGGGCTCCTAGGGAGGGGATAGGAGGAGGGGGAAATTGGGGAATGGAGGAGCACAACAATATTAAGATGAAGGCTCACAGTTGATAGGGTGGAGGAAGAACCAAGGGGAATGCAATGATGTAGGATATTTTATATATATAAACACATATGCATATATATATAGATATAAATATGTAAACAGCAAAATGATTAATTGAAAAAAAAGGAGTTCTTGTCTATCCCTATTAAATTAGGTACGAGATATTTAGAGTTTTGTTGTTTCTAGAATAGTATACTTAAAAAAAATCTTTTGACAAACTCAACCATTTCACCAGTTCTTCTACTTTTAAGGAGTTCTAGGTATATATGATTTGTTTTCTACTTTGGTTCCACATGGAAATGAAATCATGCAGTACTGATATTTTTTGTATGACTTATTTCACTTAGCACATAAATTTTAGTATTCATTTCTGACGAGATTGGGCATTTTCAGGGTAGTATGACTGTAGACTGGATTATTCATTTCTGAGAAAAGCACCAGTGGAATTTTGAGAAGGATTGTATTGAATCTATGGATTGCAACATTTTTGCAATAATTTTTTTTCAGTACACAAGCATGGAATGTTTTTCCAATCATTTTTGTCTTCATTTTTTTTTTCATGAAATGTCTTATAATTTTCTTTTCTTTCACTATTTTGGTTAAATTTATTTAAATTTATTCCCAGGTATTTTGTTCTTTTTGATGCAATTGAATAATGTTATACCTTAATTTCTCTTGCTGATAGTTTATTTTTAATTACAGAATGAAGATTTTATGTTTTTCTTTTTGATTAGTGTTATTAGAACTCTACATTTATAATGCTATACAATTATTATTTTTGACTGGTTAGTCTTTTATCTTTTTTTCTGAAATTACCTACTTTTATACTGCTTCCATTATTTCTTTAAAGGATAGCCTTACCCCAAATTGATAAGATGTCTAGAGCAGGTTTTTTTCTTACATAATATTTTGATGTGTAAGCAAGGCCAGTTGAAGAACTGCAGGTTTTAAGAGAAACTTCTACCGTTAACTTAGACATGCAAAAGAATGACCAGATTTATAGTCATCTCTGGAAATAATCTTTGTATTGAAGAAACATATCCATATGGGAGACATCTCGTTCCAGAGCATCTCTTTGTTATGTTAGTCACCCTTTCCTTGCCATGTTAAGTCCCTCTCTTCTTCGTTTCTCAGAAAAAGAGATTTAATATCTCAAGGATATTTTGTTCTCTCAAGAGAAAAATCCTTTGTCTAATCTTTTCTCTCAAGAGAAAAATCCTTTGTCTATACTTTCTCTAGCATACAGTCATATAAATTCTCCAATAAATTATCAATAAAATTTGTTCTTTTTCTTTTAGTAATGTCTGGTTCTGATTTTGCTGTTTGACCAGACTGCTTGACCCTTACTAAACGAATATGGGAAAAATTTCCCT
The DNA here is from genome assembly GCA_004024945.1 of Uropsilus gracilis. Taxonomy (NCBI): domain Eukaryota; kingdom Metazoa; phylum Chordata; class Mammalia; order Eulipotyphla; family Talpidae; genus Uropsilus; species Uropsilus gracilis. The sequence goes on along the minus strand of PVHY01008790.1, from coordinate 17,402 downwards.
CCACCCCTGAGCTTTCTTTTCTCTTTGGTTTTGCTTTGTAACAGTCAATTTATTTGAGATTATCCTTTACCATTTGATATTTGTTTCCTATAAACTATATTCAGAGGTATAAATTTTCCTCAGGTATAGTTAACTGAGTTCTACAAAGTTTTGAGTTGTAGTGTCTTTGTTATCATTCACCACTAAATATTTCTTTGTTACAGTTTTAGCTAGATGATTTCTAAATCATTTCTAAATCAGTCTAAATTTTAGACTAAGCATGTAGGATTTTTTTTTTAAAAGGTCATCTTTTAGTTACTGATAAAAATTTATTGGATTATGGTTAGAAAGTTGAGTTTTTAAAATTAGCTTATAAAATACATATTATTTAAAATGTATTACTTTTAATGGCCTAGAACATATTCAATTTTTGTTACCATTCTAAGTATGCAAGAAAAGACCAGTGCATTTTCTACAGATATGCTTTTTCTCTTTATTCCCCAGGGTTGCTTTTGGCATAGGGAGACAAAGGCCATGCAAAGTGAACATCTTCCTCTGGGACTTCATACCATATATCAAAGGTGATAAGTTGTGGGAAAGTGGCTAAGCAAAGGAAGATGGAGTTTCTAAGTGGGTAAATTGTGGGAAGGTGACTAGGAAATATATGTGTATTCTCTATAAACATATGTATAATCTCCATAAAGATAACTGCAATCTTCATAAAAATGGGAGGTTTCATGTTCCCAGCCACCCCTAAAGAAAGGTGTAGCTGAGTAGGGAGAAGCTGGAAAAGACTGGGAAAAGAATCTTGGAGAGACTACTTGGAGAAGGTACACAAAGCAATACATATGAAGTATTGCTTGTTCTTGGCTCTGGACTTGCACTAGAAACTTGGGGTACATGGAAGGAGACACATGGATTTGAGACAAAAGACAGTTGGAAGACACAAGGATGAGAGAACTGTGGGGAGGGTGACAATGACAGCCCTAGCTATTTGTATTTCTTTCATCTCAGACGTGCTGGCTTCTGCTTCTTTCCTTCCAGAAAGTGCCTTTGACTTGTGGTTTTCAGTCATCAGTCACCTCACTTTTGGTTAATCCTATTTGGCTGGGCATTTACCCATGAGGGGGTGAATAACTTAAGGGTATTTTATTGGAAAGCTATTACCCTTTCTTCTCTTTTGCACACTAATCCTATTCAAGTTCTTTTACACTAAGGGGATGTTCTGTCTATACGTGGCAGATGGCTGAACCTATTTAGAGTATGAACATTTAGGGTACCACTCAGTCTGCACACTAACATATAAACTAATGGCAGATAGGATTGTTTGAGGACTCATCTTGGTGTTATCTCCAATGATGAGTTGTTCTCTTTCTTAGTAGAGGAGAGTTTAATTTTTTTTAACCTTTCACTATAAACAATATTTATTTAGGAAGTTTATTCCTGCATTTAGTCAGAAAGAGGGCAGAAGAGCATCTACTGTGTCTGCTACTTCTCCATCTTCTTCTCAAAATAATCCTGTGCTAAAGGGGGATATTTCAGGGTGGCATATTTTAGCTTCCTTCTATACATTTTACAAACAATAAGTCTTGTAGACATTTATTTGGGTAAGAATTCTTTGAGATTTTAGATTTTTGTCTTTTATTTTTAATTTGAAGGCAATCTAGTATTTTGCTCTACCCTTCCTGCTCACACCAGTTCTCCAAAACTCAGTATTAAAAGCAAAAAAATAAAGCTATCTGATGTGAATTTTACTAGTTTGGGGAACCTAAATGTATGCATTCAATCTTTTTGTAATATTACTCAATTATCTCAAGTGCCATGAAAATCACTTGCTAAATCAAAGTCAAGTTCACTGCCCATTATCACCGTCTCTTCTTCCCAGTGCTCCCCATCTGATTAGATATTGTCATGTGTACTGAGTAAGAACATGACCCTGTGAGCATGTTGAAAAAATGTTTGGGATTCCCTTCCTCTTCCTAGTATAGTAGGCAAGAAAGACTAGTCGTCTTCGTAGACTTAAAAAGTCTGAACAGGTTCTACCTTGTAGCCTTTGCAGGAGTCTTCTGCCTGAAGCAAAGAAACTACTTTCACATCTAGTGATGATCAAGAAGCCAGATAGAAGATTTAACAATGGGTACCTGGGCTTTGCATTGTTGCTGTGAATTCTTTCAAAAAGAAGAGATTAAATCCTTCATTGCCTTTCTTTAGGCCTGCACCATTTAGAATAAATAGTTAAGTCCCTCATGTCAAGAATAATTACATTCTTACTTATTTCAATGTCTCACTTTGCCTATCTTTATACACAAAATTTAAAGTGTGTTACTGGAATAGTTACCACAGAATAAAATCTGTCAGGTTGATTCTCAACTTAAAATGTTAACTTTTATTATCTTATAAACTCTTTGCTTAACTATCATTGAGACTTTATTTCCAATTAACAATGTCTTGTGTGCCCATCGAACACTCCCCTTTGATTCACGGAATGGGGAAAAGTCATGGTTCTCCATGACATTTTGAATTTCTTCAAAATTAATTTCATCAACTATTTACCAGCAAAGGAGGGAGCAGGGAAACTCAATTCTTTGGTTCATTAGCTCCTATCACTCAAATTTGTGTGGCAATTGGGAAGCTCTTCTGTCAAAGCCAGAGACTCTAGGCAGTCTTCTGTCAGTCATGAGCTAGAGGGGTAATCAGGATAGGAACCCAAAGCTGCTCAGTGCACCTGGACTGAGTTGTACTTAATCAACAAGGGTGAAGTTCTGCTGTTTTCTCACCGTGTAGGAGAAGGCAGAACCTGGCAAGGATGCTTCTTGACTTCTTTTCTGTCCTTAAAACTGGGTTCAGCTGTTCAGCCTTTCTTTGTGATATATATCACTTCTCTTACCAGCTGTGAGGGTAGGCGGTAAAGCAATTAAGGGCATTATTAATCACCAAGTTCCTGCTGAGAAGGGTCAAACTGCAGCAGGATTTGACAAAGCAAAAATTCTATCACCAATGGAGTTTGAGAAGTAGATGCTCAACATCTCAGAGCTATATTTAGGCTTATTCTTTCTTGGCTTTAAAAATACTTATTGAAAGTGAATATCCCAGAGGTGATTAAAAACTTACCTGTCTTTGAGAGCTGAAATTTGAGTTCTAACAATGTTTGAGTTTGGCAAGCTTTGAGTCTCCTTTGGGAGATTGCAGCAAAAATGGATTGGAAAATATACATGTGCTTGTACAGAAAAAAAGGCCTCGTTTTTGACTTTTGTCAAGTTGGTGCTAGAGATTCTTCTTCACTGAAACCATGGAAAATCAGGGAAAAATTATGGAGTTATAGAAATATAGTTAAAATAACTATTGAAATTCTGTTCATTTTATAGCAGCTGTTTTGCCATAGGTGAACATTCTGGTTAAGGACATTTTTAGTGTTACTGGGAACTCCTTTAACTGAGATGGTAGAATAGTAAGTAGGGAATGAGGAAGAAAACTAAGTATAAAGCATCTTAATTTTATCACCTTGTAATAGGAGCTCCTTCATTTTGTAACAACAGCAATGTTAGGAGAAGTTTTACAGCTAGTGGCTCTGGTGTGAAAGAAACTAATAGGGTTTAAATTGCTTTGTTCTGGAATGTGCATAGCTATTTTTCAGAAAGACTACATGGTTACAGTTATTGTACTAAATTCCTGTTCTCCCTCAGGGTGAGAAACTGTACACTTGAACTTATGTGGTATTATTATAGGGTACGATTTGGTCAGGATTTCCCCCCATTAGTCTGTAAAACCAGCACCTGTATATTGCACCATCCCCATGATTGTGCGATGCGGTGGGTGTGCTCATGTGTAAGTGTGGGTACCTAGACCTGGGAGAGAGAGGATAAAGGAACATTTCAGCATGAGCTTGAGCAACAGAGAAAACAACAGGAGCATGAGAGAGTGCTAGAGAGAGAGGGTACAGAGAAAAGAGTATGAAGATTCCTGGGGGTTTGGGGTCTTGCCTGCCCTAGCTCAGCCCTGCCCTGCTTGGTGTCTCTGTGTAACTGCTAAAACCAATAAAGATCTTAGGCAGATTGGTGAGCCTGATGCTTACAATTGGTAATGAAGATTGGTTACATTACAGTTAGAAACCAATTTACCTCAATTAAAATCATTGAGTCTCCCAGTTTTGACTGTTGTTGGTACTTTCTGTCGATACTTTCCATGTTGGAAAATCAGTTATATTTTCCAAAACAAAAAAATTGTGAGAAGAGTTATTTTATTTTACATTTTTGCCAATGTCTTATATTTGCCTTAGTAGGAGACAGCTGAGTTTTTCATATCAGCTTCTGTCTTCAACATGTTGTGATATCACACTTTGGAATGGCTACCCTGGGGTAATTTCAAGTTATGTGTGAAAATGCTTTGGAAATGGTAAAGCACCATAAAAATGTTAGGTGTTTGTTATTTCTATACAGGGCTGCTAAAACAGGAAGTTAACAGGAAATCCCTCCTTTGAAGCTTATCACACTTCTTTGACTTAAATACACCAGAATTCAGCCATCCAGAAATGAGGTGATTGTTTCTCGGTACAGAGTTTCAGAAAGTTCTCATGGAAATTCATATAAAAAAGTCTGTAATTTCAGCAAATACCAAAGCAAATATGAGTTCATGCTAGACAAACTATATTTCCCAGAGTTCTAAGAGACAGAGTTAGGAAACATGCATGTGATTCTATAGTGCATTAAAAAAAGTTTTCACGTACATTTGTTTCAATCTAATATGTACCTTTGTGAGGTAGGTGTTCTGAGACTCAAATAGAAGAATGAAAAGTGACTTGCCAAGTGTCTTAAAGTTATGATAAGTGGAGAAACTGAATTCAGCCCAGGCTCTCTGACTCTTAATTCAGTAGTGTTTTTCCAGTACATTATAATATCTCTGGGGTATCAAATGTCCATGCAGCTTTGAAGTAGAGGGATGTAGGAAAGATGTGCTTAATTTGTGGGTGGAGGAAGGAAAGACAATAGAGAAATGTTTTAATCATACCATAACCACACAGCCTTGGGAATTCTAACTGCAGGAATCATGATGCCTTGAGAAATGGAATGGACTGAATGGTTGGTAGAGAGTAGAAAATAAGGTTCCATAAGTTAAATTTTCTCCTTCACAATTTTATCCAACTCTGTGTCTGACTGTAATATGACCTCAGAAATCTCTGATAAGGAACCCAAAGATAGAAAGGAAGTTCAACATTAGATGCTATTATGTGAATGTCTCTCCCCCATTTGAGTCAAAGATGCTGCTGTACTTTTGCTACCAGTGGCACCCAAAGATCATGAGTGGTATATTCCACCAATTAATTACCAGCCAGACCCAGAATAGTAAAGGACAAGAGATGATTGCTTGTCGAGTGTTTCATTTCTTTTCAGATGACTTTGTGTTGTCTCTAGATAATTACTAGAAATAAACATTTTGCTTTTCCAATATTGCATAGTCAAAAGGATACTTTCCATTCACTGTATTAATTGACCTGTTTAGAGTAAAATTTTGTGAAAATGCTTATTTCTTTTAGCTTCTCTTGGGTTTGATGAAGATCCACTTGCTGAAGTTTCTCCTACCTCACTGAGGGATCCTTCTTAGTATGTTCTGTAGGCTTTTCTTCAATGATGATGGCATGGGAGGCCTTCCTTTTTTTGGCCTTCATTTATTCTCCCTAGTCAAAGTATCTACGTTCATGGTCTTTGAATCCACCTATTTGATGATAATTTTAAAAGCTTTAACTCATACTCAAATTTCTCTTTAGCTTCAGTTCCATCAGTTCATTTGCCTTTTAAGGATCTTACAAGTTTTTGAAACCAAGCATATTCAAATGAAACTTGTTTTAACTGATGAACCTACCCACCACTAATCACTTGATCTTTTTGGTGACTGATCCCCTCCCATTCAGAGATTATGTAAGGCTCACCCTAAGTCACTCAGTAGCATAAATCCTGTGTGCTCCATGGGGGCTCCTTATGAATAAAAAAAGACATTCCTAGCACTCCAGAAAGGTCAAGTCTTCCTCACATCAATCTATATATATTTCATAAACTTGCTTAGGAAAAATATAGGTTTTATCATGGCGCTCTATCTTCTAAAACTCAGAAGGGTATACTATTTTGGGGGTATAATGTTCTACTAAAACCCTTGTCACTCCTTTACCTTTACCCTTGTCACTCCTTTACCTTGCATTCTATACATCAAATTAGATTAATTTTCATCAATACTTAGAATCAATCCTTTTATTTTGCTTCCTGATTTTACAAGTAGTTTCCTCTCTTGAAATAATTTATTTTTCTCTTTCTCTCTGCTTATCTAACTCAATCCTCAGGTTTAAACCAAAATGTCAGTCATCAAGAAAGTGTTTCAGCATTCCAAGGGAGGGCTAAATGTTGCTTCCATAATGCTCAGAACTTTATCTTGATTGCTTATCACGGTGTGCAGCAATTGCCTATTGTCTATTGTCCCTGTTTGTGGTATAAGTTCATTTAGAGTAGGAGCCATGGTTATCTTGTTGATGGTTACATTTTCAGTACATGGCATTGTTTTGGGGATACATCTTAAGTGACCTTGGGCACATTGTTAACTTCTTTTTATATCTTAAAGTTTATCAAATTGGAAATGGAAATAGCAACTATCTCATAGGTTTGCTGTGATTGGTGTCCCTATGTTTAGAACTTAAGGTAGAAGAGTCAGGGGTTGCCTCAATAATTATGTCTATAAACAAATTCTGTCATGTAACATTGAAAACTTCCCAACTTATCTCTAAAAGCCATTCTATGAGCACCAGAGCCCAATGGTCAACACATGGATTCTGAAGTCTTGTTGCCTGGTTGAAATATGTGTTTTTTCACTCACCAGTTCTGTGACTTTGGGCAAGTTATTTAACTTTTCAGTACCTATTGGTTATCCATTGATAAAATGGAAACAAAAGATGTATCTTTTATTTTATTGTGTCCCTGGCAAATAAATAGTAAAGACATCATACTACTTTTAAATAAAATAAAAATTACAGAGGAGTGAGAGTGTTCAGACAATCGGCACCATGTGTTTAATAGTGACCATAGATTGTGATGATTATAGTTCCCGATTAAATTTCTAAGCAAGCCAACTTTTGTGGCTTCTTTTTTGGCTATTCATACCTGCCAATGTATCTTTTCCAAGGGATTCAAATTTCCTAATAGAATTCAGTCTGTTCTCTATGGCAGTACAATGTCTGTGGAGGAGGTGCATGAGCACTGATGACTTTTAGGGCAGAATTCATTTAATTGCCACAATTTTCAATGTCTAGTATGAATAAATGGCAGTGGGCATAATGGTTAGGACAAGTTTGAAGGGGCCACAATAGGTGGACTTTCCACAGATGTGAACTTGTGTTTGTGGTCTGACAGAAGTTGCGATTATTTCTGACAGTGGGAAGAACAACTGCCCTTTACCTAAACTCTTGTCACATTCTCTGAAGGGAAATGTTGACATATTCGTGATAGCTCAGTTCATTTACCTTGGAAGGCACAAATGTCCATAATTAGCCCCCAATTATTCAACATGTGGCCTTCTCTGCTGTTCTTATTTTCACTGTCGATCTTTTGACAAGTTTCTATACTGAGTAGCTCATGTGTGAAAATGTGCACATCGAACATGTCCATTGTACTATTCACTAATAACCCTGGTCAGAGGATTTTAGGCCAGGAAAGTACAACTGTTGGCCTGAGCAGAGTTTGGAATAGTCTTGTGTATGGCTTGAATTTGCCATCCACCTCCTCCACAAAAAAAAAAAAGAAAAAAATCTATGTATGTATGTTTGATGAAATATTTATGAAACTTATTTGTCCATGGAAAATCCTTTGGGTATCACTGTTCATGGCATTTTTGATCTTCTGGCAATGGCTAAGGTAACTTTTCAAGAAGAAATTAGTACTAGAAACTGAGTTGGGAGAGCGTTGCCCTTGAGATTAAAAATTGCAGTCATTAATCGAAGGTATGAGACACTTTAGATTAGATAGCTATTTGTTGTGATGGGCTGTTCCATTCCATGGATATTCAGTAGCATATCTGACTTCTACATGTTATATTTGAAGATCTTTAAGAAGTGTTTTTGGCACACATTAAAAAAATTACAGGGGTAAAAGGTAGAAAAATAAGTGGAACTTGACATCTAGGACTAAACTGATGATTCTACTGTGTAGACATTAGTCCTTTCCTTTTATTGCATGGGAAGCTGGTTTTTTAGCTACAATTATAATTATCTGGGGAAGTTTTATGAAAGAGCAATGATAAGTCCAAGTCCTAAAGATTGTTAATAGGTGTGGAATGGGGCTTGTACCTTTCTTGTTTTCAAACTTTTTCTTGGAATAAAATGTAAATAGGTATCCTCCTGCTACCTTGTTACCTAGCCATTGGCTGGTCTCCAAATGTGCTATTCTCCTGGGCCCACAATCTCCTCTCCCTCCACGTCTTTTTCTTATATACATAGTACTTCTAGAATATCTTTAAATTTGACCTTGTTTTTTTACTTTTAATTGGCTATTATGACTCAACTTTAGTGTCACTTCTTCTAGAAAGCATTTCTTGATCTTTCCTGGTTATGATTCTATCTATAGCACCTTGTACAAAATTGCATAGAACCACATGACTTAGTGTCCAATTGACTAATTTTGGGTGTTGGGCAGGATACCATGACTGAATTATTCCTATCAGTCTGATAGAAGAGAACAAGTTGCATGCTAATTTCAGAAGGGAGAATGGCTATTGAGTACTTTTGAATGTGTATGAACCTGTATTGTTCCTGAAAATATTTAAGTGGTTAGCTATTCCCTAGTCTATGAGTCTTTTAAAGACAAACAATATGGTGTGAATCTGAATACTTAGTTCCAAGTCAGGTTCCTGGATCAATAAATGTTTTGAGTAAGTGGTTTCTGCCCTCAGTTTTAAAGTAGAGGTACCCAAAACCTAGTGAAATTATTGGTTTGAGATGGAAAATGTTACTTCAATTCTTCCCTATTGGCTGAATTTTCCACAAAGAGCTCTTAAAACCCTTACCTTTAAAAATTAGAGGAGAGAAAGGTGGATAGTCGAAGATAGGAAATTTAAGTGCTAGTATATAAGTAGTTTTCCTAATTCTCAGGTTATTTCAAAGTTGCCATTTAATTTCATTGGAGGAAGGAATGTATTTCATCAAACTCACTGCTCCTTCAGGGATGGACTTGGATTTAGTTTTATGAATAGCAATGATTTTTTTTTTGTGAGAATTTTGCTTCCACATAGGGTGGTATGATTCATAAAATAAAGCTCTTATGCCTTAAATTATCCCTTCCAGGAATAAACCCCATTTCCTGTGACTAGAATTCCTATTGTAGATCTGTTAGGTCCTTGTGTATAATTCTTTCAATTGGTTGTTATCTTGCATAGCTACATTAAATACCACAAAATGCTTCAGAATAGGGAGTGATAAAGAAGGAGAAGGAGGAGAGAACTGATGGCAGAATAGCATCTTGTGGGACTGGACCTCCCCCTGCTCCCCAAAGATAATTTTCTAGTACCCAGATATCCAATGGGGCTCTGGGGAAGAAAACAGAGTACATGATTGCACTTTTTTATTGAGCTGACCTGCTCCATAGATGATGGCATGGAGTGATCAAAGCATCATTTCCAGGCCTAAAGAATGAATGATATCCTACTCCTTCACTCCTCAACTTCCTTACTATGCAGCACTTAATCTGAGCACCTTGGATTAATAGACTAGTTAACTAACTTAATAGAAATAATAAGTGCTATTATTGACCTCCACTCCTTCCTATTCTCACAGCAGCTGCATCTTTATTTTCTTTTGGAGTAAGGATTGGAGGAAGTGACCAAGAATCCTACTTACCTATGTTTTTCCCTTTTGAACTCTAATGACTGGTTTATAGAAAGGAATCCAAATTCTTTGGTATGTGATACAAATAAGCAACATAGTAAAAATTGTATTTTGCAACCAATAATTTGGCAGCAAAAAGTAAAGGTGGGGAGTAAATGATCAGCCTTTTAGAACAGTTTGTCAGGATATGTGCTTCAACCTGACGATGTGCTAGAACTATTATTTAGTGAGAATTTTGCTAACATGTATACAAACACTGAAAGCCTATTAAGAGTCAAGCCCTGTGGTGATTTACATAATCTTATCTATGACAAAAGTAATGTTCATAAACTAAGAACAGCCATACTTTTCTCTTGTGGCCCTTTTCACACTTTTCATATATTTATGAAATCATTAATGGTTTTAATGTTTGCTTCTAGCTACTTAGTTTCCAACTATGTGCCTGATTCATAATAGATGGTCCAACGTTTGTCAAGTGATTAAATGACCATAGACCATGTCTTAGTTAAAACATTTGTGGAGCCTAGATTTGAGAGTGAAAACCTTGTGGAATTCTAGAAAGACCTGGACAGTCATTTACAGGACAGTCGTAGCAAGACAGCTCAAGGAACTTCTCAACTTGATCAAACTAGGGAACTTGGCATCTGTGTGACATTTCCCAATGTTTTTCTGAGACTCTTGTGGTTGAAATTCTTGAGAGAGAAAGATAATGAGTGGTCTAGTTGGGGTCAGTGGCCCACTCATGTAGTAGGTACGGGTCAGCAAGATTCATTCATTGAGATTGGTGGGGAAAACAGTTCCAGAGAAAATACATTACTGAGAGCTGAGAAGGTAGCCCAAATGGTGTCATCTATAGTATGGACTGGAAGGAAGAACGTGACAAAACATAAAGAGATATTTCGAAAAACTTTTCAGTATGACACAGTGTTTACATGCCAGGGTTCAAAGTCCAGATTCAGTACCACCTCCTGTGTGTTCCTGGGAAAATGACTTAATTTCTTAGTAATTCAGTGTCCTAATTTGCAAAGTGAGGATCATAGGAGTTTTAGCCAAGTAGACTTGCTATGAATTTTAAAAGAGAAAATGCAAGTAAAACAGACAGTTTCTGGCTTACAGTTTCTGTAAAGCTTTTGAAGCCTGGACTTTTCAAAATGTCTAGGTAGGCCTTTTTACAACATGGGTCACTTTGATCTGTGGATTACTTGCAGCTGAAGTAACTTGAGGGCTTGTGGGCTCATGAAAAAATTTTACCACTCCCTTAATTATCTAAACGAATGGAAATTGAGGGTCTTACCTAGAATTAGAAATAATCTTTCTATGAGAGAAACCTAGCTATGTGACAGGGTGAACATTCAATTATAAAGTGTCTCATCTGCAATATGAATCACCCTGTCTTCTCATGTGAATTCCCTGCCTTGATGCCACTGAACCCTATTCTAGTCTGTAGCTCAGAATATATGCCCCCATTTTGCCCCATTGGCATTGGAATCCTAATTTTTATGTAGGTTCCCCCATACATACATAATTGAATTAGTTGTTTTTTTTTTTTCCCCTCTCCTACTAAGTCAACTGATACTGAAGAATTTCAGATTTGGAAAGATGATTTGAGCAACTCCAAAGAATTCATAAAATAATTTGATCCACAATTTTAGCAGTTGATCCAAGTAGTAAATTTGAATAGTTAATCTCCACACAGGTCATTAAAAAAGTACAGCTTTTCTGTACTTACTATTTGTATTGGCAGTGGAGGACAGAGATTACATTTGAAAATCATGTTTGTGACAAAATCCAACATGAAAGGCAAGAACCATAGACCTGGACTAACAGAGAATTGAAGACTTAACCTTTTGGCTGTTCAAGTCTCTTCCCAAAGACTCTACTAAGTTTTTAAGGATAACATGAAAATCTTGTTATTACTAGATGTTGAAACAGGCAGAACAGGCAATTGGATATGCTTATAGATCTATTTTAATCAAGTCATTGCCTTTCTTTCTTCACATTTAGCAACACATTAGAACCTGAAATATATTTTGCACTTATTAACCAGTGTTTTTCAAAATTTAATGTATCCCTCTACAAAGTATCAGAAGGGGTAATGATGACTAGCTTAGAAAAGGATCCTTCAGAAAATTTGTGATTATATTATCAGGTGTGTGGTTCTCTTTAGATTTAATAGTGTCCTCTTTTTGTGTCACCAAGGTCTGGGACCTTTCTTTACATGATAATGTATTGGTAGTAATTTCCATTTCAGGTCTCTATGGAAGGAAATATTATATACTGTTTTTAGTTAAAATAATTCCTTTCCTTTGAGATTTTGATTCCTTTGCGATTTTGATTATCTTTTGATTAAATTCATTTCTTTTGGTTGCCAGGTCACTTATGACTTAAATAAAGATGAATTTCAGGTTGCATCAAACTGAGGGGTTCTTTTACTATAAAAACACCTAATTCTGTGTTTCAAGAATCTTAGCACTGGAAAGCAATCTGTGGGCCTATAGCCTATGTACTATACATGAGAAAACTAGAGGTCAGAGAAGACATATTATTAGTGCAAATTAAGTCACCTGGATAGTAGCAGAGAAAGACTCTAAATACATCAAAGTTCTTTTTATTGGATATGATGAATGAAAAAGAGGTAATATTCCCTCCACTAGTCCTAGAAAAGTTTGTTTTTATGAATACTTCTTTCCCCATTCTTTGTGTTCAGAGAATTCACATCTGTTTTTCAAGGTGTTTAAAGGCTCAGTTGTATACTTCAACTTTTAAAATGGAGGTAACATTGGTTTACAACACTGTACATGATTTAGGGGAATGGGTTTATACCTCCTCAGATGTATGTCATCCCTCAACACCCACCATCAAAGCACGCATAAAGAATCACCGCTTCAAAGCATCCATTACAGTTTATTGGCCCCTATCCCCTTTCTTCATATTACCTCCTTTACTGCCTGTCTAATAACCTCAATTCTGTAGTCATATTTCTAGGTTTCATTTTGGCTTTGTCAGTTTTTTTTTTAATTTCTCTATATTCCACATATGACTGAAATCATCTGGTATTTGTCCTTCTTTTGAGTTGTTTCACATAGCATACACAACTCCTGCTCTATCCATGTTGTTGCAAATGGCAAGAGTTAATTTTTTAATGACTGAGATGTATTTCATTACATATATTACAACTTCTTAATTCACTGCCTTGTCATTGGGCACTTTCCTATATGTAGTATCTTATGTAAATAGAAAAACTTTACTTATTTGTTTCCAACTTTGGTTATTTTTATCTTTCTTTTGCTTAATTGCTTTATCTTGGATTTCCAATACTATGTTGAAGAATAATTGTGAAAATGATCATCTTTGTTGTGTACTTGAAAATAGAGAAAAAACATTCAGTTTCTCGACGTTGAGTATGATGCTCACTGGGTTGGCTATGTGGTTATTATTATGTTGAGATATAATCCTCCTATTTCCATTTTACTTAAGAGTGGATCTTGTCAAATGCCTTCTCTGTATCTGTTGATGTCATCATTAATTTTATCACTCTTTTTGTCAACATGGCAAATTATATTGATTGATAAGCATGTTTTCAACTATCCTTGCATCCCTGGAATAAATATCCCATTTCATTATGATGTGTGATTCTTTTTAATGTACTGTTGAATTTGATTTGTTAAGATTTTGTTGAGGATTTTTTTATTTGTATTCATCAGGGAATTATAGTTTTATTTTTTGTGATGTGCTTTTCTACTTTTAATTGTTAATTATAATTTTGTTGCAACTATAACAAAATTTGTTGTTAATTATAAAACTAATTTTTTGTCAATTATATGTGTTGCAGATACTTTCTCTTACTTTGTGTTTTTTTTTAATAATTTATTTATATATAAATTTCACAGATTACAAAATTTCACTTTGTAATCTCAGGGATTCACCCCCTCCCATCCTCCCTGACCATTCTTTCCCTCTCCCCTCACCCCAAGTTGTGTACTTTAGTATGGTTGTTAGCTTGTTTTAACTTCTCCTCATGGCTTTTGTTTATTTTTTTCCCTACAGTCCATATATTAGTGAAACCATTTGGTTTCTGTCTTTTTCTTTTTGACTTGTTTCTGCCAGTATGATTTCTTCTAAGTATATCCATGTAACCATAAAATCATCAAATTTGTCATTTTTAATGATGAGTAATATTGTGTATTACTTGTGTATTATACAAGTAATTAATATTGTAATTATTGTAATATTGTGTATTACACAAGTAATTAATATTGTGTATTGTGTATTACATTGTGTATATATATAGCTTTGTGGTTTCTAATGGTGATTTTTGATACGTGTGTAATAGCAACAACTAGAGGTCATGTGAAATAAAAAACATGAAAATGAAGTTTCATAAAAGTTAACTTAATAAACGACTCAATTTTGATGTGTTTGTTTTTCTTGGTACTGTCCTGTCTGTGTCCCACAGAAACATGGGGGCTCTTTCTCTAACATGACATCTTTTCTCCTTCCCCAAGAAGGAGCAGGAACTGAAATGGAAGAGCCTCCTTGGTTAATGAGCACCTGCCAGACAACTTCCATTTTTGTTTCTTTCCTGCAAAATGTTTTGGCTATTTTGGGCCCTCCCACCTTTTGCATTTCCATAAAGATTTAGCTATAGTAATAAATTTCCACATGAAAAAAAAGTTGTGTTTGAGATTGTAATTTTATTTAACCCATTGGATAAAACTGGAAATAATTGAAACCTTTATAGTGTTTAGTTTTCAAATCAATTTTGTTGATTTTGTTGATTTTGTTGCCTATATTTAATTGTTCTTGGTGTTTCTAAATTAAATTTTTAATTTTCTTCATAGAGATTTTGCATTATTTGAGAAAGATTTTTTTCTTAGTGATTTTGCAGTTTTCATGTTTTTATATATGTCCATGTTCTAATTTTTTTGGTTGGCATATAGAAATGTAGTTGCCTTACTTATCATATCTTATGGCCCTATTACTAAAATTTCTCATTAAAATTATATTTTTCTTATTATAGATTTTCTAGAAATAAAATTTTATCATTAAAAAATGGCAGCTTTGTTTTCTGGAGGTTCTGATTTAAAATATTCTAGATTTTCTCACTTTAGTCTCCATGTCTCTTCATCTTCTTGATTCTTCTTGTTTCTCTCCCCTATTCTGGATGACTTCCTACCTACTTTATAGTTCATTAGCTCTTCTTCAGCTCTATAAAATCTACTATTGAACCCATTCATTTTGTTTTTGCTTGTAATTATTTTAATTTTCTAGCAGTTTTGTTTGTTATTCAAATGGTACCACTTTGTATACTTTCATATTTCCTGTAAATATTTTTAAATTTGACTTTTATTTCTTTAAACAAAATAAGCATACTTTATACTCTGTGACTATTAGCTCCTTTATGAAGGAATAAAAACGATTTAAGGTTCTATTTCTACTTTTTTTCCTGCCAAATCTTAATCATGACTTTTCTCCTGGTGTGCTTAGCAGTTTTTGACATAAGGTGCATATGTATGTATGTATGTATGTATGTATGTATGTATGTATGTATGTATGTATGTATGTATGTATGTATTTAAGTTTCTGGACTATTCCTGAGTTCTAGGATAGAAGTGTATTCTTCCAGAGGGAGTTTGTGTTTTTTTTCTGACTTAGAATATCTTGTCCTATAAAATGTTAAGAACTTTTCTTAAACAAGGAATTATAGTCAAAGTTGCCTGTTCCTGGAGGAAAAAAAGCAAGGTGGCATTATTTCAGGTAAGGAAATGATTTATTTTTTTTTTTATAGACTGCTTATTAAGTAACACTATACTGTAATTTGTGGCAATAAGCCTTTGCCATTTCAAAAAGAGGGAGAAATTATCTGTGGGTGTAGGTAATAATTATCTGTATAAAATGTATAGCTTTTGTTATGAGAATTCATTCATATTCTAGGCCATACCCAATAATTATTACTATGTCTCATTTTCAGAACAATTTCAGTGAAAAATCATTAAGTGCTGCTGAAATCAAGAATAGCAGTTGACTTACTGTCTCCAAACTATTGCTTGAACATCCCTGAAGTATTCTAGTATGAACGAAGGCAAAAGAGTCAAGCTCTTATTTTTAGGAGTTTATTAATGTCAGCTAAAGATAGTTTTTTTTTTGCTTGAAAAAAAATTCAATTACCAACAGATTTCTATGATATCACACCATCTTTCATTCCAGATTCACCTAATTTTACTTAATACCTGCTAACATTGTATTAGGTATTTCACATAAACTTACACATTTCCTCCATAACTGGATTATAAAACTTTTTAAACACACAGAAAAATGGAAATGATTTTACAATAAACATTCATACACCACAATAAGATCCTTTCAGTTCCTCTTTTCCTTCCTGCCATCAAAATTCTTAAGCGGTAAAATCTCATTTTCAGGTTCTACTTCCAAAGTGAAGCATAATCATTGACGCAACAGTGGGCCTGCGGTTCACTGAGTCCTGCCTTCTGGTCGGCGTCATACAGCACCGCAGGTTTCAGTGAGCTCCCATAGCTTCTCCAGGTATAATATAACAGGGATTTGCCTTATTTTTACCTAGCATTCTTCTCCAGGGAGTTATCTAGGATATAGTGTGCAGCAATATTTCTTTACTGCTCAGTACAGTTGTACAGTGTGGCTGTACCAGTCTGTTTAACCTTCACCATTATTTCCTGCATGCCTGGCTTTCTTTCTTTTTTTCACATATTTATTGAGCACCTATTTCATGCTGGGAACTATTATAAGCATGGAGACAAACTGTCAAAATCCTGTTTTCAGGAGCTTACATTCTAGTGGGATAGATACACAATACACAAGAAGTAAGAGAGGAGATGTGAGGAGAGGAAGGAAGGAGAGACGGAGGAATAGTTACAGGGAGGGGGAAGAAAAAAAGAGTGCTGGTAAATCCAGAAGTTATTTGGTGCTATGAGGGAAGTAATTAATTGAAGGAAAGTTCAGGATGAGAGAGGGATAACTGGAGGGTGGATGCTCCACATCCACCTGCTATCAAAGTCCTCCCCTGCCCCTATTTCTTACAATGATCAGAGATCACCCAGGGTGATGGTATTTGCCTCCTCTCAGAACTCACTTCTGATTATTTTGGTTTCTATGTGTTGCCACCTTCTATTCTCATCTCCCTATTTGGTCCTAAGCTCCCTGAGGGCAGGAACTGAGCTTTTCAAGCTTGGATCTGCTCTAGAAGCTAGCACCTTGAAGTTTATAACCCTTATTTTTAAAATAAATGCCATTTTTGAAAAATGTAGGAAGTTTTCTGTTATTTCTTTTATCTTGCTTCTCAGGTCATGTGCACTTGAATGGTCTCTGGTGCTGTGGAATGTTTTTCCTCCTGCTGAGCTGTGCCTACCTGCATTTTCAGTCCTTGTGGTGACAGCCATTGTTTTAATCGAGATAAGATGAAGGGCCTTTCAGATTGTACTCCTGGCCTCATAATGAGAATTACCAGCAGGACTGGATGAATTCCTAAATATGAGTCTGTTTTCCTGCAAATGTGTTTAATAATAAATGATGAGAAGGGCAGAAGAGGCTA